>JAHPZR010009125.1:0-11070 GCA_019787425.1 Platygyra sinensis | reverse complement strand
CATAACATAACATGACTTTATAATTTATGACCCGAATTTTAAGTGTAGCTTAAAAGCTAATATCTTCGAGAAAAAAAAAGAAAATGCAACAAGAAAAAGAAACTATAACTACTATAAGCTATTTATCAATTACAGTGGAACCTCGATTTAACGGTCGCTGGGGACCGGCCAAATTTGTTCGTTAAATCGAGGGTTCGTCATATCGAAAACCTCGATATAACGAATTTGAGGGAAAACGACGAAAATGTTCGTTATATCGAGGTCTTAGTTAATGATTGATTTGTAACACAGGTGACTTCTGTGGAAATGTTATAGTGCCAATGTCTACGACATATAATAAGCCGTTGACTGAAAGGTTGCTGCCTCTTTACCATAAGGATTTAAGGATTTGTTGACTCTTGATCTGTTCAGCGTTTATCTTCTGTCACGTGTTGACATTGTAATTCGTTATATCGAGGTAGATTTACGTTTGGGCTTCCGGATTATGTTCGTTATATCGAGGAATTCGTTATATCGAGGTTCGTTATATCGAGGTTCTATTCCATACATTTTACTGTAACTTTGGCCGGGACGTAGAGTATCGTTCGTTATATCGAGCACTTCGTTAAATTGAGGTTCGTTAAATCGAGGTTCCACTGTAACTATTTTATAACAATGACTGTACTATACAAGTCTAATGCATTTTCTAAAAAGAGACTGTTTTCAAAAGGCGCTTAAAATTAGTTAAAATAGGCTCATTTCTAATTTTCTCAGGTAGAGAGTTCCAAATTTTGCATGCAAAGTACTTAAAAGAGTGAAGGCCATAGTTTAACACACCTGGAGTGTATGGTTGGAGACATCGAAAAAAGAGTGGCATCGTGTGTAAATAACGTTTAACCTGTATTACTATGCAAATATCTCAGTAGCACTTTAAAATTGATTCAGTCATGCACAAATGACTTATTCACAATTAGTAAACCACAATATGCCTACTTCTAGGAACCTGGGATCAAACAAGATTAAAGAGCTTCCCATGGGATTGTTTTCCAATCTGTCAGAGCTGTTATTCTTGTAAGTTTTTGTTGGCGTTTTGTCTTAATTTTGACTAGCAAAGGTTTAGTCAGGGAGAAGTCACTCTAAGAGATGTTGAATTGATTCCAAACAATACATTAGATTTGCTATTATATCTTTTAAAGAGAAAAGAAGAGCTTTGGAACACGAAGTAATTTCTGACCTTAGTAATACAAATAAAACTGTTTATTATAGTCTTGTTTAAGTGCAAGAGTATTTGCATAAGCTAAAACCAGGAGCCATAATCAGGGATGGAGACCGTAAGTCTTGGGATGCGCGTGGACCCATGATATGGGACAATTTTTCTATTTTTAGAACAAATTGCGCCATCCTGACGTCATATATCCGCGCTTATCCACGCACGTGTCTTGGGCTCTCGCGTGGATGTTGTCACGTTGTGTGACGAAATGGGAGAGTTGCGAGATTCTCTAGCCGATTTTTCACGGGCGATGGCAGGGAACAAGGCAGAGAAGAACCAGGGCTCTTCTATGTACTTTCATCCTCTGATTTAATGGAAAAGGTGCGTTTTTCAGGGTCGAGAATTTCTTTAATTTCGCGCTGTGAATGAACAAAATCCGCTCGCCGGCTAGTTATTCCCGTAAACTTTTGTGTTTGTTTTGTAGAGAAAAGTTCTGTAAGAAAACTGTTTACTCCGGTATCGAGTTAATTTGTGAGTTTGCCAAACAATGCTTCATCATAACCAAAACCTGTGTTTGATAGTTTCTAGTTGTTCCTGCTCGTTTGGTGAGGTTGCAAAAGTTTTTGAAGGCAAGTCTGACGCGTACGAGTAGTTCATTTGCATAGTGCAGCGCGTGCACTTTCAAGTCCGAGTCGGTGTTTTCAGATTGTGAACAAATCGGGAAAAAGATTTGTTTCGTTGTCTTTTGTGCTGAGATACTACAACAAATATTACCAACGTTCACCAAAAGGCTACTAACATCATGTGTGTTTCTTGACATAGTGAAACTTTACACTGCGAAAAAAAAAATAGACAGGGAGTTTTGATTCAATCGAAATCTTTATTTGAGTTCATTAAAAGCGTCATCGTAACTTTTCTGATTATTTCTACTGTATTCACATATTTTCAGCTAAGCTTTTAATATGTTCCTTCACGCCTGGTCCAGCCGGGAATAACGGCTGTGGACCGGCTTTGATTCAGGCGCCGATCTTCACATGAGCCGAATCAAATACATAAATTAATTTAATGTATTTTTAATGTATTTTGAAGACTTGAGTATGCGCAGAAGTATAAATTGTGCGTCAGCGCATCAAAATGGCGGGTTTCGCTGGTCAGAGAAGACTTAACCGATAAGTGCAGTTTGTGTTTTCCTGGTTTCGCGTGCAAACTTGATGCCACCTTGGTAAACGGCATCAAAATTAATGTGCATTCCATCATAGTTTTTGTGCTTGTGTTTGAATTACGCGTGAACATTGCATTTGTGAATTAACCAGAATATTGAAGTTGTATTTCACTACACGCAAAAAGGATGGAAGTTGAACTTGTGTTTTGAAATTAAGTTCATGTGAAGTACGGCGTTTGAAACAATTTATCAGTTGTAATCTTGCGGGTACACGTAAATAGCTTAGTGCAGTTTGAATGCCCTATTCTGCTCCTTTTTGCGAACTTTTTTTACAGTTTTCACAAGACGGCTTTGGATCCGGCTTGCTTGTTGTTTAACATGTTTACGGATCGAGTTCAGCACGTATTAGCGCTGATCGAAATGCACTTTTATCTCCTACTGAATTCAGTTCGCCTGGAATTAAGATCGGCGTTAGAGCGGCGTCTGAATCAATTCAGTCGGTCTAAATTAATTTGGGTCGGCCTAAATTTGAATTCGATTCGGCTCATGTGAAGTACGGCGTCTGAAACGGGCCTCAAACATTAGTCAACCTTAAACAGATTCAAAAACTAGAGATATTATATGAGTTCGATGTACGTTTTCACACCAAAGTACGAAGTCCAATTTTTCATGTTTTACTAGCTGTGCAAAACACGCATCGACGGGTGCTCTCATTCATCGACAACAGAAAATTTATTGGATTTTTACACAAACAAAACTAAGCAGCATCTACGGAAATAAACCTATTGTCACTTATTGGGCCTTAACGCTGCCATATCCAAACATATCCAACTAGTTTTTTTTTTCTGTGTTATGAAAAAGCTGTTAATCTTCTTCATATGTGAAATTTAGAGTGGAGTAATGTGAAGTTCTTGTAAAAGCAGGTAAAAGGAGCAGCGGAACTCAACTTGGTCAGCTATATAGCGGGACATAGCTAAATTCGGCACTGTCTTCACTCAAACTGGAGCAACTTACGGCGAAAATACTTATGCAAAATTCCAACAGCCATAAAGGCGTTGAGTTGTGGGCCAAATTAAAAGCATAAACGATTTCGGACCCCATTTCCCCTGCGCGACATCCGCGAAAATCCTCGCGGCAATGTACGCGCGTGTGCCGCAGGCGATGGCGCAATTTGTTCTAAAAATAGATAAATTGTCCCATATCATGGCGCCAACCCCAATACTAGAAATGGCGCGCGCTTACGGTCTCCGTCCCTGATTATGGCTCCTACTAAAACTTATGCTAAAGATTCATGCAATGGAATAATAACAAAAAACGAGTATTTACTATTAATGAACCACATTGTACTCAATTCTAGGAACCTGTTAAACTCATGTGTGTAAACTGTATTACTATGCAAATATCTCAGAAACGAAAATTACGTTTCATTGGCACAAATCAAGCACAAAAAGACATATTCACAATTAATAAACCGCATCATTCTACTTCTAGGAACCTGGGATCAAACGAGATTAAAGAGCGTCCTATGGGATTATTTTCCAATCTCTCAGAGCTGTTATTCTTGTAAGTGTTTTTGGAGTTTTGTCTTAATTTGACTAGCAAAGGTTTAGTCAGTGAGAAGTCACTCTAAGAGATATGATACCAACTATATTAACTCTAACTTTCTCGTTGTCCAGTGAAAATCCCATGTAGATTATGAAAAGATGTCAAATTGATTCCCAAAAATAAGTGAAAGAGTTATCGGTTATCCTGGGTGCCAGAGGGTTTTTTTTCGTAGCGAAGCTGCGATTGTGAGTGGCGAAAGCCGCGATCGTGATCCTGCCGAGAGAGAAAAAAACCCCTCTGGACGCGGCAGTTACAAACCTCATTTCCATGCGATTTTTGGAAACCAAACACCTCACCAAACCGGTTTTTGCGGGATCTGTTTGCTTTTGTAATTGACATGTCTGTACGTGTCACAACGATGCGTGAAACGGCGCAAAAATTATCGCAACATGAAGAGTGAAACTGTCAAGCCGAATATAAGTGTTAATTTTAATTTAATTTTTAATTTAATATCACGTCTTCGATTGAGTTAAGACAATCGTTTAATTCTTTTATGTAAAACTTAACGATAGTACAATCAAGAACTGCATATTTGTTGACCAGATGTATTAATTGTCGTAGGTGTTTTTCCTTCCACTCAACAACATGATTTGATCTAAAAAAAGATGGCACGCACAATGAAATAATGTCCTGTTCGGTGAGCGAAAAGGCTGAAAAGGCAGATATGCCGTGATCAGGCTTGTGCCAAGATCTTTAAGCTCTTGAATCAATTTGAGCGCTTAACGGACAAACGACAACTAAAATGGCTCCAAAACCTTGACCGTGTAAATCCAGTCGGCAGCACCGCAAACACATCTTTCCGCTTGACGAAGTAATTAAGCTAGGCCTCTTCTTGAACAGGTTTTAACTCCAATATTTCTGCAAATCCGGTAACCAATGCGTACTGAACTGCGCCTCGAAATGCTCTCTCGAATTCTCTGCTACGTTTGCTTGTTTACTGTTTCTTCAAGCCAAAAAAACAGGCTTTCACTGCTCCCGCTGTGCTTTGCAGTGATTTATCCAATGAAATCCAGTGTTAGATCATTATCACGCGGAAAGACTTGGCACTAGGTACAAAGACCAATCAACAACCAAGATTGAAACAAGTTCGCATGGAAGTGAGGTTTGTAACTGCCGCTTCCAGAGGTTTGTTTTCAGTTTCTCTCTCGACAGGATCACGATCGCGGCTTCACCTCTCACAATAGACCTCTTTAGCTTGGGCGGTTTGTTTTCCCATTGTAGACCACGTGATGATACTCTTGAGAATTCTTGCTTTCAAATTTCAAATAGTCTCGTGTATATGAATGAATAATTTTAAGATGGACAAAACAAAAATTCTCCAGAGAATACCACGTGTTCTACAATGGGAAAACAACCGCCCAAGCTAAAGAGGTCTATTGCAGCTTTGCTAGGAAAAAAAAAAACCTCCGGCACCCAGGGTAGTTATCGGTATGCTTTTTTTTTAAAATTGTCTAGAGGTCAAGACTGAAATTCAACAATGCACATGGGTACAACAGGTTGATATAAGGTAGATAAAACCAGTGGAATAGAACACAAATTAAATTTAGAGCCAAGTATTGATAATTAATAAACAACATTATCCTCTCTTTAATCAAGGCATCTGAACAGGAATAAAATTGAAAAGCTACCCACTGGACTTTTTTCTAATCTGCCTAAGCTGGGGGTCTTGTAAGTCTGATTATGTTTATTTGTTTAATTTTAACGAGCAATATATTAATTATAAGTGAGAAGTCTTTTACCCCGTCAACTCCAACTCTCTAGTTGTTGATAAAAAGAAAGCGTTAAATATCAGAAATGTTTTAATTTTCATAGTGTTTTGAGGTCTTATTGGAAACAACCGGCATTGGACTGGGGTGTAAGAGGGAGAAATCAGGTAGTTGAGCTAACCAATCTTCATCCACACTTGCAAAATCTCACTTCCAAAAATGGGTCACACTCGGAAAATGGGTCACACGTAGAAAAATTGGTAACACTTGCAAAAATGGGTCAAAGCAGAAACAGAAAAGTGGGTCACTTGTGAAGATGTGTCACAATTGGGATGGGTCAGCTCTGGGAAAAATGAGTCACACTTGGAAAATCTCACTTGCAAAATCGGTCACACGTAGAAAAATGACTCACTCTTTGAAAAATGGGTCAATCTTGAAAAAGGTTTTACACTTGAAAAATGTGTCACACTCAGAAAACTGGGTCACTCTTGGGAAAATGAATTACATGTAGAAAAAACGGGTAACGCTTGAAAAAAATGGGTTACACTTTGAGAAATGGGTAAAATGGGTCACACTTGGAAAAGTTGGTCACACTTGGTAAAATGGGTCACTTTTGGATTAATAAAGAGCATTATTCCTACTTTAATTTAGGTTTCTGGAATGGAACAAAATCAAAGAGCTACCCACGGAACTCTTCTCCAGTCTGTCAATGCTAATAATCTTGTAAGTTTACTTGCATTTCTTGCGCTACTTTGAACAAACACAGTTATTAGTGACAATGACCCTTTTCACCTCCAATGTTCTAGTTGTCGAGCAATAAAACCAACCTCTTTGAGAGAAAGTTGCCGAGTTGATTGTAAAGAGATATCGGTGACGTTATCGGTAAAGTTTGTGGCATTATGTTAGAGATCGAGACTGAAAACAACAGTGCGTAGTGATATAGGAGGGAGATATCAGAAAGACGAGACTAATGTTTAACAAAAAAGAAAGAAATTGAAAGGCCTTGTCCCTCTCTATAAGATGGATATTCAGTTAAGATCATTGCTCTCCACGTATTACCTAAATTTAAATATTCGTTTACTTTACTATACTATTAAGTCACAATTTGTACCAGGCGTTGATAAATCCTATTAAGTTCAATCAAAGTGGCTATTAGCTTCTAAAATACGTTATGAAAGGTTTTACGGCCTCCGAAGTGAGTTCGTTTTATTTCATAGGAAAACGCTTTCGGAAGTTCTATTTTGACGAGTTCGTATTCAGTAACCACAAGTTTTTGTTTCACCTTAATCATTAATATTCTGCGTTGCTCCTTAAGTCCTAACTGGTTTAAGGCATCCGCTAATTAAATAACACTCCCGACTGCCAAACGTAAGCTTCTGAAAAGAAAATGGATACACTTCACGTTTTCACGAACTGTGGGCGACAACAATGTTGACAGTGTTAACCCTCGGACGTACAAGCAAACTCAAACTCCACAAGATGACATAGATTTTGTTGGTCGTATGACGTCACATGATGTCATTATGTTCGTCATCTGCGATTTCACTATTTGCACGGAAAGTCAAAAGGAACATGAATTGGGTGTAAAGTACCAAGACGTGATACTTAAATGTAAAAAACACTAGTGATGCGATGTTGCCCAAGAATGCTGTCACAAATTGAGCTTGACAAGCATGTCAAAATGTTGTCACTATTGCAGTATCAAATGACACGAAGAGACACCTGACATATTAATAAATGAGTAGAGGGGGTAAGTTTCTAAAGAAACTATGGTGCTGCGTCGGTGGGAGTATTACAGGATAATTTGGTTTTATCAACTGAGTTGATAATGTGAATTAGCCACCGTGAAGAGATTCGAAAGCTGACGTTTCGAGCGCTAGCCCTTCGTCGGAGCGAATCAAGGAATTGTGGGTTGTGTGTGGTTTATATAGAGAAATATGGAGCTACGCTATTGTTTGGTGCCTGGCAACGTGAAAAAACAACAGAATAAATTAGTTGAATGAAAAGCGTTCGTTGATACCGTGAGGATTAACAGTGCCGATTTGAAAAATAAATTTTTGTTCTAGAGTTTTGCGGCTTTCTGTGCATCCTTGATGTAGGGAGAGGCCACAGACCGCCATATGTTGCTTCGAATGATTCGGCAGATTAAAGTGTCTAGCGACCGGTTTAGATGCGTTTTTGTCGTCTTTCTCAACGTCGCGAAGATGTTCTCGGAATCGGTCGCCTAGTCGTCTACCTGTTTCGCCGATATATAACTTTTTGCAGAGAGTGCAAGTTGTACAGTAGATGACATTGGCTGAGGTACAGGTAAAATGATCAGTGATCTTAATAGATCGCTTGGGCCCCGACAATTTCTCAACGTTACAAATGAAAGGACATGTTTTGCATCGTGCGCGTGCACATTTAAAAGTACCGGGTTGTTCACTCGTTTGGAAAGAACTTCTGACTAAAAAGTTACCTATGTTTTTGTCGCGTTTAAATGAAATTAATGGCGGTTGCGAAAAGATTCTACCAGTATCGGGATCATTTTGAAGTAATTATAAGTTTTTGAGAATGATGGATTTTACTGCGTGGTTGTGAGGGTGAAATGTGAGAGTGAATGGAATTCTATTATTATTCTCCTTCTTTTAATTAGACGTTTGTAGTGCTGACTGCCGATCGATTTGTTGGGCGCGATGATGGCCTGCTTGGACAACAGAGGCAGGATAGCCACGTTTGTCGAAAAACTCGCACATTTCCTCTGATTTTAAGGAAAAATCAGAGTCCTCACTACAAAGGCGGCGAAGTCTAAGAAACTGAGAATAAGGAATGGAATTCTTGACATGTGATGGATGTGAAGATGAATACAACAAATAACTATGAGAATCTGTGGGTTTGTAGTGCACACTGGTGCATAAACCGTTGCCTTCGACAGAAACTTTAATATCTAGAAATGCTAAAGAAGTGTCGGAAATTTCCCAGGTATATTTAAGAGCCGGATGAAACGAATTAACAGCAGTTATAAATTGATTGAGTTCCTCTCTGGTGGAGGAAGTTGCGCCGACGCAGTCGTCAATGTAGCGACGGTAGAGGTCAGGTTTGGGGCCGTTGTATTGATTGAAAAATTGGTGTTCAATATAGCCTACGAAAAGGTTGGCGTAGCTGGGTCCCATTTTGGTACCCATTTTGGTACCCATGGCCACCCCACTGATTTGTTTATAATAACTGTCAGCGAATGAAAAACAGTTTAGTGTTAAAACTAGTTCAGCCAGGCGGAACAATGTTTCCGAGCTTGGTTCCTTAACAGTACGTAAATCGAAAAAATGTTTGAGAGCTAGAAGACCTTCGCCATTAGGGATGACGGTGTAAAGAGATGTAATATCCATAGTGAAAATAAGTTTGTCTTCGCCCAGGAAATTGAAATCACGAAAAATTTGGAGTGCGTGTTGACTGTCTTTAACATATGACGGTAAAGATCTGACGATAGGTGCCATAATTTTGTCTAAATAGCTAGAAATGAGTTCGGTAGGGCAACTACACGCAGAGACAATAGGTCGGCCTGGGTTGTTAGGTTTGTGAATTTTAGGTAAAAAGTAAATACATGAAGTTCTAGGAGTGGTGACGATTAGATTAGTAGCAGTAGCCGGCAATTCTTTACGGTGGCTATATCACATTATCAACTCAGTTGATAAAACCAAATTATCCTGACATATTAATACTTCGGCAAGGAATGCAAGAACAGCTACTGAAAGTTTAAGCATCACATAGTAATTCCTATTTTGACAAACTCTGAACAAAACTCTCAGGGTTGGCAACTATCCACCCTCTTCAACGTCCCAGAGTTAGATGTAAGATTTATTCTTCCTTGTCATGTTGCCAAAGTGAGTCCGATCTAAACAAAATACATTAAAATTGGGAGCTCAGATTTCTCCCAGCATATGAATTAATAAGCAAAAGACCAACCTTACTGATCACCGTTCAAGAGCGTGTTGGTATGATGGTGGTTGATAGAATCCGCTTTTGTTTTTTGTTTGAAAAAGGCATATCAAAAGTCTGCCATCAAGAAGTCGCTCGATAAGAAAAGACAATTGGACCTGGTCTGAATAATGGCGGAAGAAAACAGACTTTTCTTGTATTCCACTTAACAATGGCGTTAAGTCAAGGTCAAGGTGGACAAATATAAAGCAAATGTATGAAAATGTCTACCCCAGCCTTGCTCTGGTGCTATTGTTCGAACGCACGGTAGCGGAATGAGAGAAAGGTTTATGATGCAGGTTCAATATTAATAAAACTCGTTTTGATAATCATAAGATTAAGATGCGTCCACTTAATGTAATGCATCTTTTTTTAACTTACTTCTACGTCTATCGCAGAGACTTAAAAGGAAATAATATGGAGAATTTAACAGAGAGTGTATTCTCCACTTTGAAGAGCTTGGACAGGCTGTAAGTAGATCGATCATCTTTTTATATACCAATCATTAAGTCACGTAAATTTGTAGCAATCCAACTCCTAGCACTAGTTTTTGCGAATTTTACACTTCGAAGGCTAACAATTTGCTATGGCAAGTCCATCCGAGGGCGAAAAGTATAAAAATCTAGGAGACACCACTGTCCTAGCACGCGAAATGTTCTCTTCCGGTTGCCGTCCGCGTCTCAAAAACGCGCGTGCTTAAGGAGGCTCGAAAGGGTTATAGGTGCACGCGCGCGCGCAATCTACACACGCCATAACTAAGATGCACGCGTCAGCTGAATCAGCATTAAAATCAGCACACCAGAAGTTAATGCTGAGTAAAATCGCACGAACCGGAAATAAAATCTGCGGAAAACATTTGTTTTTAGCTCGAAAGTTTGCTCGGTGACCTATCTTGATTTTTTGCATGCACGCACCATTCACGATGGCATTTCAGATATAAAAGTTTCGGGGAAAATTATCTAGTGGAATTTTCTGTGAGCCATAAAACGCGTTTTCTTTAAATATATTTAATTCTTCTAGATAAATTTTTTCCATACTGTCTGAAAAGTTAAAGAACCCAGGGAACTTTCCAACAAAGAAATAAAAATGGTAGGTCACCGAATTAGTTTCTCAGATAATTTACAAAAACTGAAATTTAGAGGACGCTTTTGTGGACCTTGTGCGTTGCCATGGTAACTGATATGACGTCACAAGTTCCCTTAAAGTATAGCCCAACAATAGAGTTGCAAGGATACATATAGTTTGCCCACACCACTAAACATCCTTCTTTGTAATCTTCCATCGTTTCACAAACAATATAGCAACGAAAAACCCTTTCGAGCCTCCTTAAGCTCCCTAGTATCATTTGGTATCTTTGGGCAAGTGATTACAAGGTTTTAATTCAGCGCGGTTAATGTAAGTTAATAGTTTGCTTATGGCTGTTGTGTGGCTATTGTAATGTATGCATACCATTT
>JAHPZR010009124.1:10000-21744 GCA_019787425.1 Platygyra sinensis | reverse complement strand
TACGATAATATAACATCGTCAAGAGCACATAAACTGCCTCCACATATAACTGAGCAGTCTCTCCTTTGCTTGAAAATCCTTGGTGAAGGGCGCAAAACAACTATGAGAGTGCGAGCGAGACGTCGAGCGGCGAAAAACATTATGTGATCGCATGATTTCATGTGATTCTCATATCAAATTCAAAATTTGCCCAAGCGATGAACCTTTCAATAAACCTAAGAGTAGCAGTTGACAGGATGGATTCAAGAAACAACTGCTCGATGTCGGAATAGTTGCAAACTTTTCCTTTTTTAATTTTGTGGTCACGTCAGTTTCACTAGCTGTTTTAGCATTGCAGCGCAAAACGTTCTTCTAACTCGAACCAAATGCTCAAAGTCCCAGGCTTCACAGACTAAAATAAGCAAGCAACCGCGGAGGATGACTTTGCTGGTAGACGTGATGATACCATCTGAACCTCTTCTTCGTTTTCAGGCGTATTCACACAGCCAAGTCGTCGTAGAGACTGCCGTGTAGAGGGGCTGCTGACAAGAGCGGCAACAACAGCAACTTTTTTTCTTGGACTGGTAGGAAGGCTGTTCCTTCGGCGACGTCGACAGCTCGTTTTCGCGCTGTTCTGTTAGCAAATGCTCCTCGAACGGTGTTTGGTGAAACAGCAACGCTCTTAGTTGATGCCATCTCTTTTTCTTGCTTTTTTTCTGGCTCTTTGACGAGCTTTATATAGCCGCCAGTTCGGTTTTGGCAGTGCTCCTTCCCTTTGTTCTTCTACAGCAATACGAGGTCTCTTTCTCTTTCGCTGCTCTTTTCTGTCTTCAAGAATTTTCTTTTTGTTCTTTTCGTAGAATCTTGCATTACTTTCTCTTTTCTTTTGTTTCTTCCTCTCAAGCGATTCTCGCAATCTCTCAGCTCCAGTTTTTTCCCATTTTGATAGGGGCGAATGAAATCACACACGGTGCGAACGCTATGATTTTCTTGAGGAAACGAACACTAGTTACGTTATTTTATATGTTAAATGGTGCGGTGCACTAGTGCACCGAACCGTGTGCACCACACCGGTGAACCATTGCAACTGTGCACCGGTGCACCGAATCGGTGCACTAGTGCACCGCACCGGTGAACCAGTGCATCTGTGCACCGAACCGGTGCACTAGTGCACCGCACCGGTAAAGCAGTGCATCTGTGCACCGAAGCGGTGCACTAGTGCACCACACCGGTGCAATGGTGCACCGGTGCATTGAAAGAAATTTGGTGCACCGAAAGTGCACCGAATTATCAACAAGGGAAATCTTCCAAGATGGCTGCCTTGGACTCGCAGCTGATATGCTATATTTTCGCGGCCTTTCAGGCACGGCCACGAAAGCGTTTCACAAAGGGAAAACTTCGGGAACTGTGCAACAAAGAAAGACACTTTTTTTTCTGTTTACAATCCGATTCGAAGTGAGTATGTAATGAAAGCGGGTTTTGCCGTACTAAGACACTGATTTCTCGTTCGCCACATTGGACAACGATAAGTGATTATCAACACATTAAAACTTCGCAGATACTCTTGCTGTTGCTGTAAGAAGGTAAAGAAAAAGTTTACCTATTGAAGCTGGTCGAAATGGTCAAACAACTGGATAAATACGTAATAGACCTTTCCCCATTCCAACAAACAATGGCACCGAGTCGAGGTTTGGGGTGGACAAAAATACAGTAAATGTATGAAAATGTCCACCCGAACCTCGCTCTGGTGCTATTGTTCGTACGCACTGAAGTGTAATGCGGGAAAGGTCTATGAAAAGTGTTCGGTGCATCAAAAAGTAAAACTTGACAGTACAAATGTCACGCTTAATGGCCCGGGGGAATTTTGTTAATGGAGGTTTCACTCTGAAAACGCATCAAATGTTTTTCGTCCACACTACGCCGGAGAAATTTGAAAACGCACCAATCACAGGCGACAGAAACGCTGAGTTACACCCGTGAGTATGCGCATAGCAAGGGTTTATATGAACCCACTTGGCTAACCGCTTTGTTGTTCCCGTTCATCTCGGCCGCCATTTTGGATTTGTGTTTTAGGAAGACTCGGCCAGACAAATCACCGGATTATCGTGACGTCATCGTTTTCGAAAAGCTCCGTTTTCAAAATGTTTTCCGTCCAACCTTCCGTCCATACTAAACGCAAAGCTCCGTTTTCAAATTCCTCCGTTTTCACGAGCGTTTACGAAAAGCTCCGTTTTTCGGTGGGACAATTTCTCCAGATTAGTGTGGACAGAAAGCCTAACCGAAGAAAATAAAGACTCACGTTTTCAAATTCCTTCGTTTTCAAGAGGCGTTTTTTCGATCAAGCTTCGTTTTCGGTGGGCAATTTCTCCGGATTAGTGGGTGGACGGAAGGCCTAACCGGAGAAATAAAGGTTCCGTTTTCAAATTCCCTGGCGTAGTGTGGACGGGGCCTAAGAGGTTCCAAGACACGATTTAACGAGTTCATTTCTAACTAATCGGCTATAAGCCTCAATAACTGTTTTGTAACCATACATAACTAATACATTATAATTACCTACACTATTCTCGTAATTTAAATTATTCCAGTTTCTGTTTGCGCTTTGTTATTAAAAATTGAAAATGTATCTGAGCTTAGACGAGTCTCGTAGTGTAACTGAACACCATATACATAGCCCCATACTTTTTTGAACGATCCTCAGCTTATACACTTTTATTCCTGTGATTTCGGTCGCCGGTTTTCAGGATTTTCTTAGCACGTCCACCAAGCCCGGCCACTATTCGCTTTGGAATTAGGTACACTTTACAACAACAATGCAATCGTAATATACAGCAAATGTGTCGCGTAACTGGTTGAACTCATCGCCTGATTACACTGGAGCAGCTGAAATAGTTGCGATCTACTCTCAAGTACATCGTGAAACAAACATTTGATTACTGCATCATTTGCTATGATGACTTCGTGAACCACAGCCTCTTTCTGGGCATATGAATATGGTCCTCTTGGCTCCCTTTGTTTTAAAGGACAGCGGGATAATGTAAGATGCTCGATTTGATTTATGTTGAATGTTCGTGATTCGGGAAATTTTGTTCAAACTTTTAGTCCAGTCCCTGACTTCTTCCTCCCTCCCACCCATATAGGGACTGAATCCGGGCGGGCGAAAAGAAGAGTCCAGGATAACTTGCATGCGCATGCTCAGAACGAACGACCATCAAAATTACTAGTCCCAACAACGCCGCTCGCGTCAATGTGTCGCGCCAATGCCTTTTTTTTAGCTCGCGCTCTGAAAGAAAACATTTTCTTTGACATTGATATTGCGTACTAAAAAACAACGAAAAACGTTAAACATCGACATCTGGTTTCATCGTGCCAGTCTTGTACGACCAACGAATACAAGGAATCCACGTGCTCATTACTCTTTTCCCAACATTTTTTTCGTCTTGCTTCTGTATGTTGAGTGAGCGCCAAGCTGATGTATGATGTTGTAACCAGCTACCGAGCAGCGTGCGACGAAAGGAACGTCCCTGGACGCGTACAAGTAGCTTCATTTTGCCATACTCTGGCACGTGCACATTTCAAGCACTTTTTCAAAGTCCGAGTCGGTGTTTTTCGAATTGTCAACAACATCCCTTGGCAGAAAATTTACTTTCGTTTATCTTTTGGATATTGTAAAAGAAGAAACCAAAAAACCAAATCAGAATGTGGTTTTTTAGCGTGGCACTGGTGTGAAAATTCCACTGATTTGGATTAAAATGGCATCGTTTTTTATCATCTGAAATGGCAGAAATTGTTGTTTGTTTGTATATTACCATTCAGAAAATCGTGTGCCACAAGCCCAATCTGGAAATACTTTTCCAAAATATGGTGTTTTCTCCCGATTTGGGGGGGAAAAAAATGGCTCCGTTTTTTGAGCATGCGCATGCAAGTTATCCTGGACTCTTCTTTCGCCCGCCCGGATTCAGTCCCTATATGGGGTGGGAGGAAGGAGAGTTCAGGGACTGGACTAAAAGTTTGAACAAAATTTCCCGAATCACGAAATTCAACATAAATCAATCGAAGCTCTTACCTTATCCGCTGTCTTTAAAACAAAGGAGCCAAGAGACCATATTCATATGCCCAGAAAGAGGCTGTGGTTCACGAATCATCATAGCAAATGCTGCAGTAATCAAATGTTTGTTTCACGATGTACTGAGATGTAGATCGCAACTATTTCAGCTGCTTCCAGTGTTAATCAGGCGATGAGTTCAACCAGTTACGCGACACCATTTGCTGTATATTACGATTGCATTGTTGTTGTAAAGTGTACCTAATCCCAAAGCGAATAGTGGCCGGGCTTGGTGGACGTGCTAAGAAAATCCTGAAACCGGCGACCGAAATCACAGGAATAAAAGTGTATAAGCTGAGGATCGTTCAAAAAAGTATGGGGCTATGTATATGGTGTTCAGTTACACTACGAGACTCGTCTAAGCTCAGATACATTTTCAATTTTTAATAACAAAGCGCAAACAGAAACTGGAATAATTTAAATTACGAGAATAGTGTAGGTAATTATAATGTATTAGTTATATGTTACAAACAGTTATTGATGCTTATAGCCGATTAGTTAGAAATGAACTCGTTAAATCGTGTCTTGGACCTCTTAGGCCCCGTCCACACTACGCCAGGGGAATTTGAAAACGGAACCTTTATTTCTCCGGTTAGGCCTTCCGTCCACACTAATCCGGAGAAATTGCCCACCGAAAACGAAGCTTGTCGAAAACGCTCTTGAAAACGAAGGAATTTGAAAACGGAGCTTTATTTCTCCGGTTAGGCTTTCTGTCCACACTAATCTGGAGAAATTGTCCACCGAAAACGGAGCTTTTCGTAAACGCTCGTGAAAACGGAGGAATTTGAAAACGGAGCTTTGCGTTTTAGTATGGACGGAAGGTTGGACGGAAAACATTTTGAAAACGGAGCTTTTCGAAAACGATGACGTCACGATAATCCGGTGATTTGTCTGGCCGAGTCTTCCTAAAACACAAATCCAAAATGGCGGCCGAGATGACGGGAACAACAAAGCGGTTAGCCAAGTGGGTTCATATAAACCCTTGCTATGCGCATACTCACGGGTGTAACTCAAGCGTTTCTGTCGCCTGTGATTGGTGCGTTTTCAAATTTCTCCGGCGTAGTGTGGACGAAAAACATTTGATGCGTTTTCAGAGTGAAACCTCCATTAACAAATTCCCCCGGGGCCTTAAGCGTGACATTTGTACTGTCAAGTTTTACTTTTTGATGCACCGAACACTTTTCATAGACCTTTCCCGCATTACACTTCAGTGCGTACGAACAATAGCACCAGAGCGAGGTTCGGGTGGACATTTTCATACATTTACTGTATTTTTGTCCACCCCAACCTCGACTCGGTGCCATTGTTTGTTGGAATGCGGGAAAGGTCTATTACGTATTTATCCAGTTGTTTGCCCATTTCGACCAGCTCAATAGGTAAACTTTTCTTTACCTTCTTACAGCAACAGCAAGAGTATCTGCGAAGTTTTAATGTGTTGATAATCACTTATCGTTGTCCAATGTGGCGAACGAGAAATCAGTGTCTTAGTACGGCAAAACCCGCTTTCATTACATACTCACTTCGAATCGGATTGTAAACAGGAAAAAAAAGTGTCTTTCTTTGTTGCACAGTTCCCGAAGTTTTCCCTTTGTGAAACGCTTTCGTGGCCGTGCCTGAAAGGCCGCGAAAATATAGCATATCAGCTGCGAGTCCAAGGCAGCCATCTTGGAAGATTTCCCTTGTTGATAATTCGGTGCACTTTCGGTGCACCAAATTTCTTTCAATGCACCGGTGCACCATTGCACCGGTGTGGTGCACTAGTGCACCGCTTCGGTGCACAGATGCACTGCTTTACCGGTGCGGTGCACTAGTGCACCGGTTCGGTGCACAGATGCACTGGTTCACCGGTGCGGTGCACTAGTGCACCGATTCGGTGCACCGGTGCACAGTTGCAATGGTTCACCGGTGTGGTGCACCGGTTCGGTGCACTAGTGCACCGCACCATTTAACATATAAATAACGTAACTAGTGTTCGTTTCCTCAAGAAAATCATAGCGTTCGCACCGTGTGTGATTTCATTCGCCCCTATCAAAATGGGAAAAACTGGAGCTGAGAGATTGCGAGAATCGCTTGAGAGGAAGAAACAAAAGAAAAGAGAAAGTAATGCAAGATTCTACGAAAAGAACAAAAAGAAAATTCTTGAAGACAGAAAAGAGCAGCGAAAGAGAAAGAGACCTCGTATTGCTGTAGAAGAACAAAGGGAAGGAGCACTGCCAAAACCGAACTGGCGGCTATATAAAGCTCGTCAAAGAGCCAGAAAAAGCAAGAAAAAGAGATGGCATCAACTAAGAGCGTTGCTGTTTCACCAAACACCGTTCGAGGAGCATTTGCTAACAGAACAGCGCGAAAACGAGCTGTCGACGTCGCGAAGAACAGCCTTCCTACCAGTCCAAGAAAAAAAGTTGCTGTTGTTGCCGCTCTTGTCAGCAGCCCCTCTACACGGCAGTCTCTACGACGACTTGGCTGTGTGAATACGCCTGAAAACGAAGAAGAGGTTCAGATGGTATCATCACGTCTACCAGCAAAGTCATCCTCCGCGGTTGCTTGCTTATTTTAGTCTGTGAAGCCTGGGACTTTGAGCATTTGGTTCGAGTTAGAAGAACGTTTGCGCTGCAATGCTAAAACAGCTAGTGAAACTGACGTGACCACAAAATTAAAAAAGGAAAAGTTTGCAACTATTCCGACATCGAGCAGTTGTTTCTTGAATCCATCCTGTCAACTGCTACTCTTAGGTTTATTGAAAGGTTCATCGCTTGGGCAAATTTTGAATTTGATATGAGAATCACATGAAATCATGCGATCACATAATGTTTTTCGCCGCTCGCGTCTCGCTCGCACTCTCATTTGTTTTGCGCCCTTCACCAAGGATTTTCAAGCAAAGGAGAGACTGCTCGCAGTTTACTCTGAGTTTTGTAAGCACACTTGATCATTTTATGGAAAGTCACGCCATAAATATATATCGCTATATAAAACATTATTATTCCAAGGTTCAATGCAACCTTTCACTTCCGGTTGATCTCCGCCTTTCGAAACGTCTGTGATTTAAAGCTTCCAAAGTACAAATTGCGAGTAACAGAGAACGTGAAGCAGTCTCACGGTTTTGCCAAAATCTCTGAGTTCTACATGTTCTATGAACAGTTCAAGTGCCCGGTATAGCAATCAGCTCGTCAACATTTCTTGTACAGAAGCTACTCAACTCGATATCAATATTTCGGAGGTCGGTTTTCAATAATGCGGCTAATCGATCGCTCTGTCAACATTTTGCAGTTGGAAATATTGATGAAGATTAGACTTAGTAACGAGGTATTCTCGAAACCGAAATCGGTGATATCGCATCCAGAAACGTGTAGTATTCTGAGCCTATTAAGGTCGGCACACACGAGAGGACTAGTTCCTGCGAAAAGCCCCGGGGGGGGGGGTACTCCCTATAATGGCCTATACGGGGAGGCTCCGCCCGAAAGGGGTACCTTTTTCAGGCTTCAGTATATGAAAGGGTAGGGATTTCACAAGTTTAGGTATATAAAAGGGTAGGGAAATCGGTCATTTAGGTATTTAAAAGGGCCTGTAATTATAATATTTCGAATAGACGCCGCTTATGGCTGTATCAATTTATTTATTAAGCACTACATGAAAATGAGAACAAGACTTTCTAAAGTAGGTATGTGAAAGGGGTACCTTTTTTCAATAAAAGGTATATAAAAGGGGTACCTTTTCCGCCAAAATGGTATATCAAAGGGTAAGGGGTTAGATCTTGGGGCGGAGCCTCCCCGTCTTAAACTTTGTTAAGTACCCCCCCCCCCCCCCGGGGGACTAGCCCCGGCAACAAGTCACAGGAACAAGTCTCATCGTGTGAACTGGCCATTTTTTCTTCAAATTCTAGTCGCAGGGACCAACTTTGGTCCGTGCGACTAGTCCCACGAGTTCAAACAGTTTGAATTTTTGGGACAAGTCCCTGCGACTTGTTCCTCAAAACGCTTTACCTAGGGGACTAGTCGCGGGGACTAGTCGCAGGGACTAGTCTTCCCGTGTGTGCCGACCTTTACACATTTTGGAAACTTCCACGAGATGATTGTCGTTAAATTAATTTGGATTCACAAACATTAAGTTCAAGAAGGTTTGCGAAAGCCTTCGTGACTCTGAACTCGGCGCTAACAAGCTTGGCGATGTTCATAATCCGTAAGTTTTTCCAATTACTTTTCGTTTTCTTGCTATCACCGTACTCCCAGGATATGGCGGATTTCGCCAAGTCGAACAATTAAACGTCTGCTGAACGAACCCAAATAACTCTTTCGACGATAGGTTAGGTAATCTGTTTATATTGTTTGCCCTTTAGTTTTGAGCTGTAGTAATCCTAAACTATACCAAACGTTAGAGGTGAAAAACATTTTTTTAAAAATGTTTAAAAACAAGAAAAACTAATGCTTCTGTTAACGTTTAAAGGGAATCTCGGCTGTTGGCTCGAGTTGACGCCAAGTTGCTCAAAATAATGCCTTAATTACAAATTTTACTAGACAAGGGAAAGATAACATTTAATAATAAAAATAAACGGAAGAGATTTCGGCGTTTAAAGTTCCCGCGCGCCGCCATCTTGGATTTCATGACGTCACTGCGTTGTCTCTTTTGTTGGAAAGCTGAAGTTCTTTTGTTTAAAACAATAGGACAACACAGTGACGTCATGAAATCCAAGATGGCGGCGCGCGGGAAATTTAAAAGCCGAAATCTCTTCCGTTTATAATTATTATTAAGTTTTTCGTTTCCCTTGTCTAGTAAATCTTGTAATTAAGGCACTCTTTGGAGCAACTTGGCGTCAACTCCCGCCAACAGCCGAGATTCCCTTTAACCCCGGGTTAACATTAACCGGCTTTTGAAGAATCCGCCCCAGGAAGTTCGTGTTTCCAAGCTTCTCGAGTGCGAATGGAGAAAACATCTACGCCGCCGATTTTTTTACCCGAGCGATGGTGACCTTAGGATTTTGTTCGAGACCTTTCGTTGAGGCAATTTGCTTGAGATCGGTAAATGCAACCACACGCTTGGTAAAATTATGTACATCTTTGACTGGCATCCGGGCCTTATGCGCAACAGAGCGCGAAGAGGATAGGTGAGGTGAGGGTTATGAATGGCATCCGGGAAACGAATTCCCGCGTAGACTCTGTGACCCCCTTCCGTAGTATGATTTTATTATGTCAGCGGTGACACGTTTCAGGCCGTTTTGAAACCTCAGGAAAACGAAATGTCACGACCCAAAACAAATAATTCATGAATCACGCATACCTCACGCGATAAATCACGCGTCACATGCATTCAGGTATTAACGAACCACGTTTCTTTTTAAGTGACTTTCACGCGTCACGTACAAATTTTAGCGCTCATAACGCGTCACGCACAAACCCTTTGGCACCCTCCCAAGAGAAAAAGGCAAATTGAAGTTTCAATTTTTTTCCGTTTATAGCGATTTACCGGCAGCCCTTCACGGAGTGTGACACTCATCACATTAAAACGAAAACAAGCATGAAACCTGAAAAGTTTTTGGACATGAATAGATCTAATTTCTTGACTGCCCTAAACAACCGCCGCTAAGGCTCCTCCAGTAAAAACACGTACACTCCACGTATTAACCTGTAGTATTTGAATATTTTAATAAATAATCTTTCCATAGTCTTGCTAATGTTAACATCACGGCCAGGATGCCCGCTAGAAATCAAGACACTTAAAATAGGTTACAAATTTCACCGACAACACACTTCATCATGATCAAACTCGGTTTGCACTTTTCGTTATAAAATAATGGTTCTAAAAAGCATTCTGACTAGTAGGATGGCTGTCTGTTTTCTCCATAACACGACAAGAATTATCTCTCAATAGGTGAATCGTTGCTGACGTCATTGCTAACAAGTTGTCCTATGATAATCTCATACCCAGCCCTCACTGTGTTTGCCGAGGGAGATCTGGGTGCAAGAAGTCCATGAGCGTACGACTTAAGGCTACATGCTTTAAAAATTACATGAAAAGATTTGAGAGACTCTGTTTCGGCAAATGTTTGGGCCTGCGCGTGTGATATTGAGTACCCTGCAAGAGATGATTTATCTTAAGCCAAACGCTGCTTTGTGAAGCCTAGGAAAAACTAACTGCTCTTAAGGTAAACATTGAACTCGTGACATAACTCGCTTAAAAAACGCAAAATTTCTGTGTACCGAAAGCGCTAATGCATCCTATGTAAAATTCTGTGTTTATCGTACAACGCTCTTTTTTTACTTAGAGTTCATATCCCGGCTTGTGTCTCGTACCAGACACTGTAGCGCTTATTCAAGTGAGGCAATAATGTAAACAAAGATTCACCTATATTACATGTAACATGGTACAGAAATCCATGGAAACGCCGGTCAAACCTGTATATCGTGTAGGTAGTGGGTGGGTAATATAAACAAAACAGCACTGAAGGATGGTTTAGATCGGGGAGGATTGAGAGACTGAACGATAGACCAGCTTAAACAACGTTTTTCAAGACACACCATCTGTGATTTAGGTTATTAAAAATGATGTCCAGTCCGTTCTCCGCAGTCTCAGTACTCTAATGTTTGCGAGTCTTGCTTGATGGAGTGCTAGTCGATGTTATTCATTACAAACCGCTTCCCTATCTTTGAAATATTTTGAATTTTTCCAACAGCGTCTTAGATTTACACAGCGACGAAGTTGTTTCATTTAGTGATATCCGAAAGAACGAAGCACAAAGCTTCGATTCCATAATGGTGATTGATATAAAACTTTAAATTTAGTTCATGCAAGTTGTTACAAAATGTTACATATTGTCTTCAATAAAATGAATTAAAACAAAATAAAGTAAACAATGTCTCGAGAGTGCGCAGAACGAACTGGAAATTTCTTTACCACATCAAGTGTATTTCTTACCTTTCGTTTTACAGAAAGAAAATTGTTCCACACCTGCATTTTATAGAGTCTGATTCACACTTTTAAGGCGAAGAGATCCATCGAACTGTCAGTTCAACATAGGTGTGTTCCTTTCTGATTATCGCTTCATCTCGATTTCTCCCTTCACAGCATCAAGAGAGAATGAAGAGCAAGCGAGTTTTTCCCTCATACAGACCTTATTCCCAAGGTACTCCATCTCAAGTTATTTTTAGATCACGCCCGGTTTAGGAAATCCCAGGAGTGTGTAGCAACATCCAATCCTGTGACCAGGACTATAAAATCGACTTTACAAGCATTCTAAAAGTCCTCCACAACATGCAACGCGCATGGTAACATTATCCACGCAGAACAAGGTGACATGTCTAAATAAAGCTTGAGGGAATACCTTGAAAATGCCTTGGGTCACAGGGCTTCATCCCCTCTTGACATAAAACAATAAGTGGCTTTAAATTACGTTTTGTAACTACTGAGACTAAAAATTAAAGGCGAAATTCAAACTCATCTGTCTCTTGTAATTGCGAGCCAAGAACTTCAGTAACTTCTGAACCCAACAGTAACTGAACTAAACTGTTTGTTAACAAAGGAAAAGATCTGATCGGCTTAGCAGCGAGCCTTGGCAACGCGACGTGATTGCTAGAAAACAAATTTGAAATGTCTGTGCTAATGTCTCGTAAGAAATTTTCATCACTTCCTTTCTGTTTTTCTCTTCTCGCCGTTTTTCCCAAAGGTGCGAGAA
>JAHPZR010009124.1:0-5000 GCA_019787425.1 Platygyra sinensis | reverse complement strand
AGAGGCCTTTTAATGACTTTGCAAAGGTAAACATAGAGTCACATGTAATCACGTGTACCGCATTCGAGATAAAAATGTTAGGTTTTTCACATGACATCACGGGACACATACGATGAAACAGTGGCCAAGTTATTGCCCAAACTTTTTTTGCAATAAATTTTCATAGCTCAGCTGGCCGCCCAAGCGAAGATGTGGGTATACTCTGGTCAGAACAAGAGCTCAGGCATTTATTTTCATACTCTCAGAACCTCTTTAATGTATGCGTGTATGTATACGTAATTGGCCACTCCCCATTGGGGCTTTTCAGGACCAATGTAAACAAACAGTGATAGATAAATATTCAAACAAACATAACTATGTTCAGAATCCCAACTGGTGGGAGGCAGACCAGTTGGCTATTTACAACCATAGCCGAGAAGTTGAACTCGGGGCTACCAAGAACAACATCAGCTAGCGCACAGAACGGTATTTGAACCCATGACCTACGGATTTCAATGTCAGCAATCTAACTACTGGGCCACACTGTGTCCCCATAATATGGCCACCCAAAATAAGGCCAGATTTATGTGGCCCATTGGTGGGGTTCCACCGAACTAACAACAACCAATCACAACAGTAATTGCATACATACCACTAGCTTGATGGTGATCTTTGAGCATGCCATACCAAATGCCATGACAAACAAACATGGGTGTTTTTGAAATAAATTTATAGATGAGATCCTGGCAGTAAGATATGCCATATATAGCATGACAGCAATGGGAAATAACGGAGATAAAACACTGGTTCCCTGAAGAAGAAACAAGTATGTGCTCAATGGGAATACTGATATGCATCTGTGGTGGACATGTGGTATTTTCAGTTATAAAATAATACATGGATCATTGGATAAAGTGATTAAAGAGTTTTCATTGGCTTAACCATCATGGTATATAATTTTAAGCACTTAATGACTGGCTATAAGAGAAACAGTGAGTTTTGTTTCCCTGAGACCCTCAATGTTCCTGAGGAGAAGCCGAGGGGAACATTGAGGTCGAGGGGAAACAAAGCTCACTGTTTCCCAAGGGGCCAGTCATTAAGGGTTCCGTTATACCTCCCGACTCAAAAATAGACTAGTAATAGTTCACACTTAATCTGCCCCCGCTTCTATTTTATCCGTCAAGGGTATAAAATTCTTATAAAAATTCCACTGCGTTGAAGGAAACTGTTATTTATTGTATGAACTGAAATTTTATATTTTTTGTAAACTATATCACTCACACTGTTCAAGTAACTTAGGCATCTTATCATAAATATGATCGAAAGACTTAACATTCTGTGTGAACTCATTCTATCACATGATACTCTTTACATAATACTCTCACTAAGTGCATTCTGGAAAAAATATCAAACCACTCTGTTATTCTGGTTTGATACTGAAACAAACCATTTGTCTGGATATACGAGGATTCTACCGTATCTCGAAAGCAGAACAGAAGTCGAGATTTATTTTCCGAGATGTAAACATTAGTATCGCTTTACAGTCGCCATATATGCAAATTAGAGTCATGCTTTTTGTCCTCAATGAAAACGCCGCAAAACATTTACTTTTACATCTGAATCCCTGCCAGTCAATTCAGCCGTCACATGGGCTCTACGCCACGTAAGATTACTCAGTAAAAATAAGCGATCCAAATAAACGTGATCTTTATACGTGTGGTGCTTGGGTCGAGTTTGTCGACCCCGTTGCTGATTTGTGTCCGACAAATCAACTTCTGTACCAAACAGTTCAATCTGGTACTGCCGAATGACCTTTGAATTCAAGATATGAAGAAATCACTGTGATGACAGATACCAGCCCTAAAATATATTTTGGCAAGATCCTCTCCTCCTCGTGCAGCAAATAAAATCTCCTCCTCGTGTTCGTGGTTGCAAGAATTACCCATGTAGCATTGCCTTGCGAGCTGACTGAAAAATTAACCGGGACCACCGTGCGCGCCTATTTTCTTCAAAGCGGGATTGATTCGCATACTACACCAATATTTCACATATTCTTTATACGTATACGCGGGGGAGACTATTATGCCCCCTCGGGTTTTGGCCTCTGGGCCAAAACCCTGCGGGGGCAATAAAACTCCGAAAAAAAAATGATATGCTTGATGCCATTGCATGCATACAATGGCTGCCCTCACAAAATTGAGCGGATGCCAAAACCAACCTGTCCTATTGAAAAATCACAATAACAGTCTTTTTCTTCACAGCTACCAAAAATATAGACAGTACTATACATGTAGTTGCTTTGGCTTCTTCTAATGCTTAACTCAAGCATTCTGAGTTTGATTTGATCAGGAAGAGAATATTTTGTTGTAAATTACACAAATACTCTCCTACCGGCCTGGAGACCGCGATTGAAGAGCGAGTTAACAAACGTGGGCAACCCATTTTTGGCGCCAAACTAAAAGCTTGGATACACAAAACGTTCATATTTTCCCTTTTGTTAATCTGCATGAAATGTTTTTCGACTATACAATCATGTAGATCCCTTTTCTTGGGTAATGAATGCCGTCTCTAATGAGAAACGTTGTCCTACTTCAATAGCTTTTTCACATCAGGCCGAATGGCACACAAATTTCCCATGGTTTCGAGGTGCACAACCTGATCATGTGCAAGTTCAAAGTTCAAGTTTATTCCCTAAGGAGTTACTGAGTTTTATTCGCCCTAGGGAGTTATAACCCAAGACACATGACACGTTCTCCTCCAATCGGAAAACTTAGTTGAGTTGGGAGGTATAACAATAGCAGTTTTCTAAAAATGGGGGCCCTATCAGCAGCCCTACATGTATATAAATGCCTGTCCCTTAATGAAAACCCTGTTTACTGGACGAATTGACCCATTGTGACGATGGTTTCAGACCATCAAGTGGTCTGGAAAATTTTCTCTTATAGAGGTTCAGTTGTGAAAACTGTGAAACCAAGTCGCCATCCTGATGAAAACGTTGATAAAACCCCTGGAAAACATAATCACAGTACTGTTTTCTGGTTTTATACTTGATGAATTCTTAAATGACTTTGAGAACTTAAGTACTTTATACAACTTTTTTTTTTTTTTCGAAAATGGTCAAACCAGGCAGGTATAACAAGTCTAATGGACAGTCCGAGTTTGTGGTACCTGAAGGACTAACTTCAGTTTTGGGGAGAAAAAGAGCTCAGGCCTTAACTCTTTGTAAAATGTTCAAAGATGTTCTGTAACTGCTGTTTCCTTATATATCATAGACTCCATCACACAAACCATACAACCACTATACATGTTCAAGATACATGTACTACTACTACTAAAAACTGAAATAATGAACCACCAAGTACTTAAGGGAAGACTGAGCACTAGTAAATGTGATGCAACTTTACACATTCTCGTCCCCAGAGGCCATGTCCTTAAGGTCAGCACCAAGAATCGTGACCTCTGGGAAGGTCAAACACTGTAAGTCCGGAATTCACAGACTTTCTGTCACTCAAGTCTGGCAATCTGATTGGCTGAGAATATGAAATGAATTCTCTGCCCATGCTCTGAATATTGGACCTTCCCAGAGATTGCTGACCAAATGGAGCACAGCCTCTGGGGACGAGAACAAATTTTTCTCAAAAGCTATTGTTGGACCCCACCTCTCACTCTTGCCAATTAGAAACTAGGCAGTAGCCTTGACTAAATATTTTACATACATAAAACTTTTAGCACAGTTTCACCAAAAGAACAACCAAATCATGTGGATAGAACTCCTTGAAACCACACTTGCGCTCAATTGCTACAGTGTAGCAACCCAAAACCAAGTTCGTGTTTTTAACAAGTCCTCATAGCTCTTGAAAGTATCAAGTATCGACTGGTAACAGTAAATAAAAATAAAATTATACAAAATGACATACCGCTACTGTGGAACCATTCTTTCCTTTCCCGCCTTCATATATTTGAATAAAAATTGTGGAAAGAGCATAAATACTCCCAACCACAGAGACTCCAAAGACAACTGCTTTTAATGAGACATCGAAATAGGGAACCTTAAAAAGGGGTAATAAAATATTACTTATCATCATTAAAACTATGCATGCTGTGATTGGTCAATTTAGCACGCTGAATTCTACTGTACAGCCCACTGAAATTTTAATTTGTTTTTGTCACAAAAAGTTTCATGATTTATTATTAAGTTTCCTCAAATTTCAAAGCAAGTAATAGTTTAAATCTTTCTAATTTAAATTGTGTATTTAATTTTGCTTTGTGACATAACAAGGATTTCAATTTGACTCATTTTAGCGCTTCTTCTTCTCCACTAATAACTTTCCCCTCCAACGAAAGGCCTGCGGTTGCGTGGCCTGGGGCTTTGATGTTGTCCTGACACACAGGTCAGCCAGTTCGATAAACTGTCCTCCTGTGATTTTATTACCACACCAACTTATGAGGGATGGGAGAAATACCCCGGGCCAACAGGAAAATCCGATCCGAGAGTGGGCGGCGTCGAAGAAAACGTTGTGGCGCCAAGAGAACCCCCCAACGATAATGGCGGGAAAGTGGAAGATGTGACGGGGGATAGCGAGGACACCACGGCAGGTGAACTTAGGGTGCTGTATGTAGGAATAAACGAAGGAACTACTTGTCCAAACGTACCTGACTGAGGAAGAGACTGGCCCGGAACAGTGGCGGGCGGAACAACGGCGGGCGAAGCTGGAGGCGCCAATGGAACCGAACTGGAGGACGTGTTTTGCACCGCGTGCTCCCGAAGAGATGACAGCAGCGCCGGTAAGGAGTCGGCCAAAGCCTGTGAAATCGCCAGAGAAAGGGCATTGTTATCCGGCAAACTGACACTCTGGGACGAAGCCGAGGTGACGATCGCGGTGAAGCCGGACGTTGAAGAGTCGAGTGTCGTTGGAGCTGGACGGCGAAGCAGTTGACGGGGTGGTAACGGTCGATAAGCTGTTGTTTGTTGTCCGCATCGTACGGCTTTGCCGAGACAAACGCACAGAAACAACGAGCAA
>JAHPZR010009122.1:5000-11652 GCA_019787425.1 Platygyra sinensis | reverse complement strand
GTGCTGGAAACTCTTTTGAGCCGCCTTAACTTGAATTTATGTAAATGACTAATAATTATATTTCTTTAAAAAAAATGTTTTCTTAAATAAGCGCAGTACCGGAACCTTTTATGACAACCCACAACCCAAGTTATTCGTAAAATTGGTTGCTGTGGGACAATAGCAACGGTAGACGATCTGACACAGTTAAATTTTCAAAGTGTTACCCTTTGTGCTGTTTTTATAGCGAGTCTGTCTTCGATTAAGGATTACTACTGAAAATTAATTGGCTCTTCCGCAGCCCTGAAGAAGAGTTCCTGTTACAGCGGAGCCAGGCTGTGGAACAGCCTATCCAGTGACCTTCCGCAGCAATATCTTTACAAGATTTTAAACTTAACATAGTCACCACAACTTTAATTTGAATGATTTTAAATAACACGGCATCCTTGTCAAGCAACTTTTCATGAGCATGTAGTTTAAGTGATTTAGTTTAGTTAGCGATAATAAGTTGATCTTTTATCATTTTATAGTCTTTGCTGATGGATTTACCGTGTATAAATAAAGTTACCATTACCATTGCCATATCCGTAATCGTGTCACATATTTTCATTCAGTTTTCCGGTTCATCTTCCGCTGTCAAGTGTAGGTTGATGTTCAATAGAATGAAAGAAAGCAACAGGTAATTCTTGATAGATAATGTTGACACTCAATTGATAGGTACAATGCTTTTACAAACCTTGCTTATTTTCGTCCGCACGCTTCCCAACAAAAGGGTTATCTTAATGTAGTCATTTCTAGAGGTTCCGTTCCCCACCCTGCCCATTTACGCCTGTTTGTCCCGTTTGCAACAATCCTTTTCCGCCACTTAGCCAATTAAATTTTAAGTCTTAAATCATGGACGTAGAAATTTCGTTCCAGAGTAAATAGGCCTCTATGGGACTGAGGAGGAGAGGATGCAAGGACTTTTCTAAAAAAGGACTGCTATGGGCAGTAGGGAGTTGAGAAGAGTTTCATTGACTATTTTTTTTTGTTGTTGTCTCTAGAGACAGTTGGCTCTCTTTCGATGACCTACTTCAGCAAGCCTCCAGTGATTATCAGGCGAGTTTTAATTATTACTTTTTTATCGCATAGATCATCTCATGCCTAACTGAGGCGAAACTATTTCGGTTAATACATGTGCACGGTGACAATACCTACAGAACAGCTTTACGAGTTCTGTTCCACAAACACACATAAGCGAGGCAACAACCCTGTCAGTGGCTGAATCGCAGTCACAAAAGCGTGCAGGCAACCGTAACCTCCAATTCCTTCCAGTAGGAAAGCTAGATGGTGCTACATAAGTTGCAATATAGTGGAGCAATTATGGCCTTGCTAATATTGTAGCAAACTTTACTATACCATAATCTGCAAACTCTTCGAATCGGTCAGTTTGGGTGGCTGCTATGTTCGCCACTTTCCTTCATTAAAGTGAGTGGTTACATTTTTGTTCATTAGTTTATCATACGTCCATTGTCCGTAATGACTGGGTTGCCAACTAGATTCTAAAACAGAGGTCGTGAAATAAGAGAGTAACTAAATTTTCCATTCGTGTAGGGTCCATACTACAGAAACCGGAATACGCTCCGGCAGTAAAGAGCCAATAGGCAATAACGAGGTTATATAATTTATAGTCTCATTTAAGTTATTGTGTGGAGTACTTTCAGAAACGTATCCAATTGCAAATTGATTTCTTTTCGTTTATTTCCTAGTCGGTCAATTCGTTCAGTTCTGCACCAATTGCAATAGTCTTCACAAGTGGAACAACAGGGAATGCAAAAATGGTGGAACATTCACATGGATCTTGGGGACTTCAAACCGTACAGGCATGGATAGGTATGGTCACATCCAGACTGACTTGAACTTCATGGTTAAATAAGAATCGTATTCAATCACTGCGCCATTTTCTCATTAGGTCAATGAGCGCGTACTGAACTGTACTGTCCCGTTTTGACCGGTTTACAACAGAAAAAATATCGACAGAAAGCGTGCAAACGGAGTGAAAAGTGTATCCCGAGGATTCAATCAACCTCGTTCCCAGGGTCTCTCATCTTAACGAGGTTTGGATTCAATATGCAAAAAATGAGTGCGAAATACGAGCATCATTCAAAACTATTTTATTTGCAAAAAGGCCTTTACTTAAAATTTTAAACTAAAAGCCAAAGAGAATGACATAATGATAATTCCGGTTTTCCATTGTCTGGCGATCTTTAACATTTTTGCGCGGTCATTGCTCGTATTTCATTACGCAACTGGCAAAATATCCGCGTTTATATGTTTATTATGCATTAAACAATCGAACACGGTTGTATCTACTACAGCTTTTCCTTAGACGTAATATATTCACAAGTTGTTGCGATCTCAGAAAGGAACAATTAAAAAGATCCTGTAAAACAAAATAAAAACGTTTTTCACCGTCTGGAACTAAAAAGCCGTGACTTCAGTCTTAACTTTCTTCAATTGTTCTCTTTGTTTATTAATTCGCTGGCTGTGTTTCAGACTCGGCATGGGAATCATCGAGTCCGATCTTGTTTGGTCGCAGAGTGGAACAGGTTGGGTCATACTTCTGGCTATGGCCATGTCCTCGTGGTCTGTTGGGGCAGGAGTCTTCGCTCATTACAGAAATCTAAACGCCAGAGAGGCTTTAGAAATTCTAGTCAAGTTTCCCATTACTTTCACTTTCTTGCTGCCTAGTATCTACATTAACGCGGTGAAAGAGGACCTCAGGAGTTTTCATTTCTCTAAGTTAAGTAGTTGCATGACAACTGGTGAGCCGGTGGATAAAGAAGTGATGCTCAAATGGAAAGAAGCAACGGAAATTGACATCCGGAGTATTTATGGACAGACAGAAGCGGTAAGGTGTAACATTTGGAGATTACCTTTTTCATGGTAGGAACTTTCTTTATAGTGGGAGACACGGTGCCCTGGTGGGTAGCGTGCTGGACTTCGAATTGAGAGCTCCAGGTTCGATTCCTGGCTGGATATTGTGGGCAAGACACTCAGTACGTCTCTCCCTAGAGTATAAATCGTTACCGGCAAACTATCAGGGAAACCGGACGAAATGCTGCGGGGTTACCTGCGATGGACTAGCATCCTGATCAGGATGAGTAGCAATTATCCTAATCACTTCGTGCTTTAGAAACCGGGATGAACTACGGCAGAAATGGGCCACTATACTCCACACGTTTTCACAGAGAGCTAAGTCGATCAATAACACAGTTATGTACAACACGATTGTTAAGACACACTTCTTTTTTTGAAAGCATCAGTACTTAACCCAGCGCTGATGAGAATACTTAAGAATTAAGATATTATAATACCTTAATGGCTTTTGATAGTGTGATTACAGTGGACAACAGTCGGCTCCCTCTCAGAGAGGGATTTTTAACAACGGTTGAACTACACTATGAAGAGTTAAATTGACAGTACTGACAGCCTGCCAATTCACTATTGTGCCTGTTTGGAAACAAGTAGACGCAAAGTCACTTTCTCTAAGGTTAACACTTCACCAAAAGAGGGATCGTGTTGATGTAAAAACGAGTTGACTATTCAAATAACGCACTTTTTGTCATTTTATGACTCAGTAGCTAGCTGAAGAACCAACTATGTTTTACATTTCACAGCCAGCACTTAAAAACATATTTTACGGGTGACTGTCAAAGGAAAGTTCCTCAAGGGAGCTAGCTGAGTATTTGTACATCAGAGTGAATGTTGGACCCAACTTGCACGAAACCGAAGCGAAATTCCCAGCGTCGACAGTAAGACTATCAGGAACCACTGAAACTTATAAATTTGTTTTGATTAAAGGGTGCACTATGCTGTACTCCAAGGAACGGTGAAGTTCGAATAGGATCTGTTGGACAACCATTTCCAAGCGTGGATCTGGTGGTAAGTTTGCGGGCAGCTTATTGATGTTCAATTAAAAATGCACTTGTGAAAGCCTAGTCAGTGACTTTATTCATTTGCCGGGCGTATCAGTCGTCCAGCACGTATTCGTGTTACACATTCTATTTGTCAAAATTTGTACGGAAACTAAGCTGAAAAATTATTTCTGACGAATGAGCTTGCGAATAAGGCCGAAATAACCATTTTGCCGGCTCGGGACACTGATAACGCGGCCTGGGCTCCAGGTCGGTGCACCACGGGTAGAAAAAATGGGGTATAAAAGAGGGAGTGTAGCACGTGACAGTCATCTAGGCCTCTGAATCAACCCCGTTCAGAGCTCCATTTAATTTTTTCTATTTCAGTTTTTTCAGGTATTTTTACTGCACTACCGACAGTCTTACCTTGGCAAAGCCTCCGTAGTAGTAGGGGACACCCTAGTCTAAACTGTCGTGATATATTTGTATACGGGGATTTTCGTCTAATGTTGTGGACACCCAAGCCTTATATGTTTGTACATGGGGTTTTCGGTCCGAAGTACTGGACATTCTAGCCTAAACGCAGCAATGTCCAAGACAGCAATGATGTCGCAAAACATATTCTCAGTTCCATTCCTTCTATTAAATTTCGCGGCCATTTTGGAAACGCTTTCCAGAATCCATCGGCTGTCTTCGTAATTTTAACCTTTTTTAAATCTTTTTCATGTACGGCTAAGAAAAAAAATCCGCATAAGTTTCCTTTAAAATATTATATCTAACATTTCGTCGCTTTTAAATGGCTAAAGAAAAAAATGTCTAAATTTTGGTTCATGTGACCATTAATGGAGATGCCAGTATTCCTTGTCGCTTTCAGATCACTGACGATAATAACCAAGAAATGTCTCCAGGTCAACATGGACAAGTTATGGTTAGAGTAAAGCCGTACCGTCCTGTGCCATTCTTTACTCATTATGTGGTGAGTTAGATGCAGAGAATGGAATCAATTCAGTTCTATTTACTTTTTCTGAATGCATTTCTGTTTTCTTTTGAAGTTTAAAATCGAAAGCCCGTGTCTAGAGTACTTACAAGCTAGAAAATGCTAGTTGTCTAAATTGCACAAGACTAAGGAAAACTTTGAAGTCCCCATACAAATGAAACTAGTTTCAGTTTTATGTCATGGATGCGAATTGTTAAGGTTCGGTTAGTGTAATATATGTATGGACTACGGAACCCCTTGACCACTGACTGGGGAGTAGGCACTTGGCTATACCCCATAGCACCCATCCCCTTTCCCATGATCCCTCTATCAGGAATTATCAGTTCGGTTTTAGTGTTTGAAAATTGAATTGATTTATCGATATCTGCTGTTTTATCACATGTGACACATGATAAAAAATCAAAATTCTGCATATTTCGCCTAGAAACAGCCCATGATAAACCCAGAAACCTGGCGGGATTCTTTTGCTGCATAGTTTTTGGCCCCGACAAAAATCACACATTAGTTACGAACCCAGCTGTGGAGAGAACACACAAAATTTAGTGATTCAGTCATGCTTTATCATAAAGTAAGACTTCATTTTGAGGCTGGAAATAAGCCATTTCCGAGTTCCCTTGTGCCTCTGTTTTAAAGCGAGTTTAAGTGCGAAACCATTCTTATGAAAGTAACTTTGATTTGCATGAAAATGAAACTGCATGCAGAACTCATTTTCATATGAAAGGTCTCGCAGTTAGACTCGTTTTGAAACAGAGGCACAAGAGAACTCGGAAATGGCCTATTTATTGTTGAGGGGTTTGCAAGTCTTCTCAGACTTATTATACCTCTGTGGATTAATTATCAATGTCAAGACGAGCTAAAGTCAATAAAATTCGCTTCCTCGACAATCATGCACACTTTTTCGGCAAATTCCCCGGGCAAACTCGCTACCCGGTAAAACACCGAAAGACCTAAAAATCTGACATTTCTAAAGAGGAAAGGTCATTTTAAAACCTGGTATAAAAATTATTTTGGGGGTTTTTTATCAGCGCTAAGTACTACCGCTCTCAAAATCGTGGTAATCACAACTGTAACCTGCTAGAAATAAAAAAAAGTTAGTAACGCTATAAAGACCGTTTTCTTGCAGCCCTGGAGAGAATCGATCCGGATTCCATCGGATGTGTGTGGACATGCGAATTCGATTTGAATACGCTACGTGTGGACGGGGAAATTTTTAGATGCGGAAAGAAAAACTTGCGGATCCAAAAAAACTCGGATAAGTGTGGACGAGGCCTCCTGAGAAAGCGAATTTTATTGATCTTAACCCCCGTGCACACGTATCTGGATATTTTTGAATCCGCAACTTTTTCTTTCCGGATTCAAAAGTCCCCCCAGGTTTATAGGCTTCCCCGCACAGGCTATATCAGGGGGAAATATAAAAGTTCTGATTTTCCGTCATGTTTTCATTTAAAGCGAAGAATATAAGGTTGTGGGCGAGCTCCTGGGGAAAAGTGTAGATTGCCACAAAAGAGTTCTGAAATGGAAAAATGTTAGGTTTTGTTTCATTAACAGGATGACCCTCACAGAACAGCAGCTTGCTTTTCTGGAGACTTTTACATAACAGGTAAATCGTTTCAGGTGCCGAATGTTTCACGGGACGCACTTAGTTCGAATTTGGAACCACTCAAATACAAAATTACGTCTATTGATCATCAACAGGCGTCGAACTTAATAAATTAGCTGCTCCGACCCATAGCCGTTCCTAATGCAGCTATGTTGTGGTACTAAACAAGTTTAACGATTT
>JAHPZR010009121.1:0-15129 GCA_019787425.1 Platygyra sinensis | reverse complement strand
AAAGAGGTCATGAAACGAGCTAATATGAAATCGCTTTTGCACTCGTAGCTTATTAAAAACATGCCGACTTGTTTCTTGCACAGCGCAAAATATGCCGATCTCCAAATTTGTATAGATAAGACTTTCGGTAGTTTGAATTTAATATCTTACCTCGAAGTTAGCTGGCTTTTAAGATGAAGGGTGCAGAAAAAAAACACCGTGATTTTGAAGTAAAATTGTGCAGGAAAATTAAAACTTCGATTGTGCGGGTAATTGTGCGAGATTATCGACGAGCCAATGTTCTTGCCAAGTTCTAAGGAAATTCTGCATTGACAACAGTACTGCCAAATTTACTTCACTAGTAGTTCAAATATACCTAGCAGGCTTAGCAATCGCCAATCCTTTTGAAAAAAGCTGCGTTTGACTGCTTAAGAAAATCACAATGCGTGACGCGAACTAGACGAGTGAAGCCAAAATAAATAGCAAAACAGACTTCCGCATCTTCGCCTATAAAATTAATAATACCCCTGCCTTGATTCAATAAAAGTATGTAGCTTGATTATTTCTTCGCAAACTGCGTTAGGAATCCCAAATTCTCGGAAGTTATTTTCAAAAATACACAACTTGAAAGTTTATGCAAATTATGTGCAATGTAATTGACGTGTTGTTATGGACTGTTGTTTTCGCGAGGGAGTTTATCACGATTCGTCTTGGTTCTCTCGAAAGAGATTATTCGCTCTTCAGAGGAGTTATAATTCTTGAAAAGGGTTGAAGATCGCAACACGGCAGATATGGCTGTACAATTCACTTCGATCGCCACGACCAGTAAACGAACTCCGAACAAGTTCTGCTAGCATAGACGCAGCCGGAAAGTGTTTTTAAAATACTACATACCCGGCAGTCTGAAGTTATTCTAGAATCTACACGGAAAAACTCCTCTAGTCCTTCTAAAAACTGTAGATCTTTGTTTAGGAATGTCAAGCGATTTCAAATATAATTTTTGCTCTGTTCGATTACCAGTCGAGCAAAACCGAGAGAACACAGAAATTCGAGTGTTCTTTCATTCCGAACACCGGATCGATTGCTATTCGATTATCCGTCACGAAGACCGAATAGTTCCGAACACAATCCAAAAATTGGATACTCTACTTACTTACCCACATGATAGCAATTTGGCTACAGCTGTCAAGCAGCAGTAGCCACAAAAAGCGCCTGCCAGGGTACCCCAGTAACCCTGGCTGCCTTGTAAACACGGCGAAGAAAAAAAAAAAAAGAGCAAATGTGCGATCGAGTGCCAGGGTAACCCGCTTGCTACGGTAACCCGTTTGCTAACCCTTATTCCTTATAAACAGGTCCTAACACTAACAAAGTTCTTTTATAGATGCATGACAAAATATAAGTCCCCCCTCCCCTCATATACCTCAACTTTGTCGATCCATTTAAAATGCCTATAAGTAGAACCCACCTAAAACCTGTTTAACTCAACGTCCCCCTGCTCCATTCATTGACGGCTCCTTGAAGGCCAAGAAGGCGGACGCGAACGTTGGATTCAGTGATCTCTAAAGGAGATCTTACTTGTACTGACCGTTTAGCTTTTCACTTCACAGGTTGGCGCGCGCAGTCTGGAGACGGCTGTGTGGGGCGCTTTTTACAACGTGAAGATCAACCTTCCAGACATAACTGACGAGGAGTATAAGAAACAGGTCTGTAAGTCATCGGCCATTTAAAGTCGTGAGCGTCTAATTTCTCCTTGTAATATCAATAAATCCCAATGGCAGTCAAGTAGGGAGAATTTATCTTTTTTTCGGCTCGTGAGCGGGCGGAATTCAACAAATCCTGCAATCTGATTGGTTCCTGGAGCGGGCGGAATTCTCTCATACGGACCGCTACAGCGGGCGGAATCCATCGAATTGATCTATTTTCGTGAATGAATTAGCGGTTATCGTCAATCTTTCGCCCTTTTTACACTTCAAAAGCCGATGAATTAACGCAAGTTTACCTCTATTCACCTTTAGATGGCAAGGAAAGTTACTGTAAGTAAATTCAATTGAAGTTTTTGAAGTTGTGAGAGTTTGTTTGGTTGTTTGTTGCTCGGCGCTGTAATGGCGCGTAATCCTGTGTGTCTCTCTGTACAGTTTTAAGTAAAAACTGAGTCAATTTCAGTCGAGTTTCCCTCTCTAATCGCTGCTGTACTTCAGAGAATTGCTGTGGAGTACACTTAACGAATTTTCTCGTTATCTGCTACTCAATTTACGGTAGAAAAGTCTAATTCAGTCGAGTGATTCGCAGTGATCGTCAAAAACTGTTTTTGAAGTACAACTTCAAACTTTGAACAAAAATTCACACGTGGAAAACAATTTTGGAGACCTAACTAGGGAACTAAATGCACTAACATAAAGTAGTTCGAAATAATTCTGCTCTTTAATACATCTTTCTACGTATAGTAACTGATTTACTCGTTCTTTCGCTCGTTAGATTTTTTGCGAATGGTTTGTAGACGGCGCATAAGCCGATTCAATGGCAAAGTTGCGTAAACAAACGCACTTGTAAGCCAGTTTACGGCAAGAAAAAAAAGATAAAAATGTTATTGGCCGGCTTAGGGTCGGTCCGTATAGGGAAAAACTGTGACCTCGGGCTTGAAAATGCTGCCCTCGGCCTGCGGCCTCGGGCAGCATTTTCAAGACCTCGGTCACAGTTTTTCCCTATACGGACCTCCCAGCCGGCCAATAACATATATATATTTTAAGGGCCAAGGACAAAATGCGATAAAGAGCTCGTATTGACGGTATCTTGAATAGATCTCTAAAAAAAACCAAACAGATAAACAAAATTCGTCCTAAGTCGAAATCAGGAGCAATTATTTTTGAAAATTTCGTTAAGCAGTCTCTCGGAGACTGGACACGAGTAGGAATGGAACCATAATCCTTTGTGATCTTAAGCTAATCGTTCGAACTTAAATGGACAATCTACGAAGAATGAATAATTTTCTTGTACTAATCTATAAATTGCAGGTTCTTGACGAAGCGGAGTCGTCTTTGGAAAAAGCGCAAGAAAAATGCAAAGAAATCCTAAACATACTGGAGGAAAGGAATTAAAGACTCACGTCGACGTTGCGCCTTTTAACTTATGAAGAATGAATGAAGATACGAATGAAGATACGTGTAGAAGTGTGTTCACTTAATGAGTCTTCTCGGATAACGACTATAAACCGTAGGCCCCGTCTCCTGCATCTTCAGTGTTTCATGGTTAGCAGGGGACGTTAAAGAACCCACGCACTTGTCGAAAAGAGTAGGGGACGTAGTTCCCGGTGTCGTGGTCTATCTCTACATGTATGGGTCGGGCGGTTGAGATCAATAATGGACTGATAGCGGCAGCCTGAGGCGCCTTATATAAGCTGACGTCCGATCTCACCAAATAGCCTGAGGAAACATTGTAAAATTGGTCCTGAAAAGCCCCAAGGGGAGTGTCCAATTCGTGCAATTGCAATTACAATTTATGACTGGGCTACAGACAGCACTTACTGTGAATAGGCGATGGCGAGAGACTCGACTTCCCTGAAACAATTTCTTAAACAGCAGCTCCATTCCTAGTCGGTCCAATTCACGCACGGTTACCACAGGTCAGGAAATGGTGAGGGAAAAAATTCTTCAAGATCAGGGAAAAGTCGAGGAATTTAGTAAACCTGACATTTTTGTATTTATTTCTTGTATTTATTTGGTCAGGAAAATTTGATTTGTATCGCAGAAAAGTCAGGAAAAGTTAGCGAAAAGTGAGGCCGGTGACAACCATAATTGTTTGGAGTCAAACTGCAATTTTACGAACTAAGTTAAGTATGGTTGGTTTGCTCGCTAGCGAGGCGTTAGTGCGGTTGAATGGGCCCAGACTCAACTCAAAGCTTAAAGCTTTCATTTTGAAGAAGACATTAGGAAAATGATTGCTCTGGCTGGTGTGATTTTCTATAATTATGCTCCGCCATTTCTTTGGAAGTTTCTGATGCAATAAAGTTAAGTGTGCAAGGCCAACCGAGGCACCTGCCTCAGTCACTTTTTTCGTTTTTGTTCTTTGTAGTCATCATAACCACTGCTAAATACCTAGGAAGAAAATTTAACCATGGACAATGTCTCAATCATAATTTTTTTTCATGGAAATTGCCTCAGTCATAGTTTTTTCTGGCTACGGTCCTGGTGTGTGAAGAGAAATCATCTTAATTTCAATCACCGCTTGTTTTTTAAAATGGTCGAGTGTCAGTGTGATGTATTAGGTAGTTGGTAACACAATGTCTATCGTCCGAAGGTACGCGCTTGTGTAACCTTATGCGTTTTGCCAAATGGGTTTGAATTCAGTGGTGGGGCAACGCACTTTCGCATAAAGGATGGAAGGCTGTTGGACGTGGTTTACATGAGTGCTCCTTCGTTGATAGGGTACTGGATTCTAATTTATTGTCAGAGACAATGTAAAGAGTTCTTTCGTAGTGTATGTAATGAGTGGATAAAATCTGCGAGATATTATATGGATTAAGTTAAGAATATTATATAAAAGTTGTTGGGCTTTTGTTACGGTTAAGAAAGCTAAATAAAAATGACCTTTATTTCATCTGTGGAAATGTCGTGGAGATTACAGTGGGCAGACAGACCAGGTTTCCATTGACTTGGTAAGCGTGTAAAGTCTGCTTGCGAGCCAAGTGGTCAATCCGGCCGGCGTTGATTTCCCAACCTCGTTCCCAAACCAGGGTTGAGGCCCTGGGAACAAGGCTGCCTTATTTCCGGTTTCAGTAGCCTAAGGCGACTAGGAGTGTTTTTACCTGTCCCCCCCCCCCCCCCCCCCCCCTTCCTGGATGGGATGCTAGTCCATCGCAGAGTCACCCCCGTAGCAGTAAAATCTCCCGGTACCAATTTTTACCTGGGCGAAAAAACACTAGAAGCGAGGAGTGTTGCCCTAGAAAACAACACAATGTCCCTGGCTAGGGCTCAAGCCCCTGCCGACCGATCTAGAGGCGAGCGCACTAACCCATGAGACCACCGCGCTGCCCTTTGAGTTGGGTAGAGATTTAACATGTTTTTCACTGACTTGTCAAAAGTAATTCACAACTGCTTTGGTAGTGTTGTTCAATACTCTACTTACCATTTAGCCCAAAAAATCCGCTAATAATTGGTGGAAAGTCAAATGGAACTGCAATTTTACTGAAAATTCCATGGGGTAATTGCGACTACCTCAAAAGGTAGTCCTTTTTCCGATCGCGGAACGAAAAAAGGCGAAATGTCTTTTCCATTGGCTAAATTTTTCAGGTTCCAGTCTCTCATCAGCTGAGAACAATTCCGGCAAATCGAATCTCATGGATAAGCGCTCGGTTTCCCCCCGGCGGCTACTCCCTATAATAGCCTATACGGGGAGGCTCCGCCCGAAAGAGGAAGGTAAGGTAAGGTAATAAGGTAATAGTAAAGTAAAATCTTTACCTTACCTTACCTTATAATTACCTTAGAGGTACCTTTTTCAGGCTTCAGGTATATAAAAGGGTAGATATTTTACAACTTGTGTATATTAAAGATAGAAATCATGCGCAGCGTAGTTGGTCATTGCAAAATTGAAAATTGTAATACTGACGCTGTATAGAGAGTCTTAACGCACCGACGTTTCGGCAATGCTGCCTTCATCAGGGTACAAGGCTAAATACCGTTAAAAAGTTCGTTATGATTAGCTCGAGTGCCTGATTGCTTACTCGAACGCGTGCGGGCATGAAAAAGCGCGCGCCGGCACTTGAGTAAGCAAAAAGTGATTAACGTGAAACTAATGTCCTGGTTAAGGCCACTAGGACCCATAGTCCCACATTTAAATATCAGCCTCATCTCCTGCTTCTTTCTGTTCATCTCCTCTAACGCTTTGCCACTCGCGTTCACGGCTTCGCTACCAAAACAAAAGCACTCGCGCATGAAATCCCGCCAGCTACGGCTAATTCTATTGCGAATTTCCGTTCGTGAAGAGCGCGTTCCATTTTCCACAAGTCCCAGCCCTCTCTATCGCTTCACTAAACGACCAGATGCCTTAGTAAACTGTTCTGCTATTTTCTCGAACAAGTCTTTCTTCAAGTACGCTTTCTCGCCAAACAAATGCCTATTATCGGCATATGTGGTTATGAGAAGTCTGACATCTGCATCCTCCCATGCATCTTTCTAGGTTTACAGTGGTGGAAACTTCACCTGTGAACGAAGAACTACATAAGAACTTTTCAAAGTTGTTCATGCAGCAGTTTACGCTGGAAACGTGCACCGGCAAAAAAGAACTTCGAACAAGTAAGATTTCTTCCTACGCGCTGCAATACATTTTCTAGATCTGGCGATAGAACGTGGCAGACACAGCACTCGTAGTAGCCCTGAAGAGCTTCCAGAAAACTGACCCTGATCAGCCGGCCGCCATTTTTGTTGAAACACGAGGGAGTCGAAGGAGCCCTGGGGCCCGTTTCTCCAATAAGACCCGGTTTCATTAACGGGCCCGAGATCATATTTTCAAATCGAAGTCTCAAAAAACGTAGGGTGTGTTCTGACCTCTAATAAAGTCCATTTTGTTTCTTTAGCTGATAACTTTACTGTACAATTTTCAATCCTTTTAAAGCTCTCATCTGGATTGGAAAACAAAACAGCTTAGCGGGCCCGGTAATTACCGGGCGCTTCGAGAAACAGGCCCCTGGATGATTAAAAGACCGCGAAAGGCATGAACCTGGTGATAAAGACAAGAAATCTGTAAATGGAGCACGAATTTTCCATTGGGACGTTTCTACCGGGAAAACGGGACTACCTTTGCAGGAATTCCGTTTATTCCGGAAAATTTCCAGTGGAACGAACCAAAATATCGTGTTCCATTTACATCCCAACCGTAATTTCCGGAATTTTTTGGTAAATGGAAAACGCTCATTGTGTTTGGTTCCTGGCTGACGTCGGCAGCATACGCCTCCCCAGACTCCCTAAACGCGGTCGCATAAGATAAGACTTCAAGAGCGACTTTTAAAGGACATAGGAAATCGAAGTATTCAACCAAATTCTTTTTTTTTTTGCCCAAATGCATCGAATAACAAGTACATTCGTTTTAAGCGAAGAAAATAACATTGGTGGGAAGGAGTGGGTGCGGGTGGGTGGGGTGGGGGGTGGGGTAGGTGCACTAGACCTTTTATTGCGATTGACGCTTTCTCCGCCCTACCTGACTACATTGATTAACGTAAAGTGAAGTCCCAAAATCCAGGTGCATACATCACACAAACAACTTACAAAAGCCCATGCTTTATTAAGGAATACCACTTCATTATAATGAATTATTTGAGGAAATTAAAATTTGTGGGGAATAAAGCGATATGAAGAAAAAGTGGAAGGTCTCATTTTGTTTTCTTATTAACTGTGATTAGTTGTATGATTTACAAGCTGCAAGTTCAGTTGCATCTCGCTTTAGAAATGCCTTTGACAGAAAATAGTTTTCAGGTAAGCACGAAAGTCCATCATTTGAGCAAAGTAAATTATAAAGTTGATAACACTGCTGGCAAAGGCTGGGATGCCACCACCACCGTAACGGAAAATGTAATCCGTGGCAAACGTGCGTTGTGGCTTAGCTATTTGTGTATAAGCCACATTGACTACAAAGAAAAGCAGGGAACGATAAAAGCAAACGTTAGAACGACAAGAAGAATTCTTCCTTTAATCCTCGTGGCTTTAAGCTGACCTTTGAAGGTGCTGCTTACTCCATTCCTTAGTTTCCTGGTGCCTCTGACCCAGAAAGTTTTGAGTAGAGAAATGCTGACGTAAGTTACAAACATGCACGGAAGAACATACTGAAGTGGAAAAAATATGAGTGTTATTTTAAATGGATAGAAACGCTCGTTATTTTTACAAATAATGGTAAAATGAGTGCGGTTAAGATCTATCCTGTTCCCGTCATATGTTGCGGCGGGAAACAACATGACGGAAATTCCTAAAACCCACGCGCAAATAACCATCTTGCGGACTGTCGCGGGACTGAACGTGCGTGGGACCTTACGAGTCGATAAGTACTTCTGGAAACTTATCACCACTAAATTATTCATTGTAATAACAGGAAACAGGAAGTTCAGGTATCGCACCATCTTGCACGTCCAGCCACTCTGGAATACATCGAATAAAATTTGAACGCACAGAAGAGGGAGGGAGATAGCACAAGAAAGAAGATCAGACAGGCACAAGCTTCTTAAATACAAGTTTAGATTCTTCACAAAATGACTTGTTTTCATTGGATTTTTTGCCGTTTTGTGCTTGAGAAAGAAAAAGAACAAACAGTTTCCGAGGAACCCCACAGCGCCAACTGCTGAGAGAATAAAACACAGGATACGCTTCGCGGTGACTCCAGCGGGCGTGAACAAATACGTGGAAAGAAAATTCGTTGAATCGTTTGCTGATGTAATGGAAAAGAACCATAACGTTTCATTGTCGTCCATGGCCATGTCAACTGATCCAATCTAAGAAAAAATAATAAAACTGAAACATGAAAAAACTGGGGCGCGTTTGTCGGCAAGATAACGTTATTATTGACTTGCCAGTTAGCATCTCACTGTATGTCAGTGCAGTAGTTGTTATTTTCAGAAAATATCAGCTGTTCAGAATTTGATGTTTATAGTGATCAATGCGCTTAGTTGCTCCTAGCCAGTTCTCGGGCATACCTCAAAACGTAAAAAAAAAAAAACAACAACAACAACAACAACAACAACAAATTCATCAGCTAAGCTAGGGTCTACCGAGAAGCAACTCCAGCTAAGTGGTCGGCAGAGCGAGAATTGAATTTACAACCTCTGGACAACCTAACCACCCTACCAAGAAGTATTCACGGGTTCTTATTAATAGTAACTTAACTTGCGAAGCTAGCGCATTTCGATACATCCAGCAAAATAGGTTTTACCTTATTCCAGTACCTGAACTACCCCTCCCCGCACTAAATACGGGTGAAGCCCGGACTGATGAAGAAAGAGTTCAGGCGCATGCTTAGAACAACGCTATTCCCATATGTGGCAGAACGTTTGAAAGCGCACTCACGCCTAATGTCCATCTACCACCAGGCAGCTGTGTAATGTTCAAGATTAGTGTATAATCGCGTCATCTTTGCTCTTAACTATCAAAGATAAAAATTAGCCAATGATCATCATGAGAGACGGAAATTTGACAGTTAAAGAAGTGAATCAGGGCTAGCTCTGTTTTGTTAACTTTTCTTAATAGAATAGGATTTTGTTGAAGCGAGTCGCTAGTTTGCTTCACAATAACAGCAATAAAGTACGGCGGTTTTCAGTGACTGTACTTGTTTTTTTCTTTTAGTTTTTGCTGGAAATTATGTATTTATATTCGAGTGTCCCAAAGAAAAAACGAAAGAAAGAAAAAAGGAAAGAATAAATGAAATTAAAGAGCGGGAAATACTAGATAGTAGATGACTCTTCCATTTTCCTTTACGAAATTACGAAAATGCAAATTAAAATTAACATTTTGTAAAACTTAATCGTGCGATTTTGTTTTTCAGTGAATGACTCCTTCATAAAATGTCTCATAAAAAAAAAGGATCTGAATTCACTAAAATTGGAAATCCAAAATCAGTATTGTTAGGACAGCCAAATGATTTTGAACTTCTCCAAAGAATTCCTCGAGAAGGAGCAATTGAACATCTCAATTAGAATTCCTCGATAAGGAGCAAGTTGTTATATAATATATGGTATGTCAATACGTGCATCTGTTGCTTTGTTTGTCCTTTCCTTTTCCATAGTGAAAAATATACCATTTTGAGAGGCCTTTTTTAATTTTACTTTTATTTAATAGCATAGTTCTGTTTTGAGTTGAAGGTTCGATTTTGTTTTGTTTTTTCTTTGGCAAATTGAACTTGCAAAAAGAAAATCAGTTGGAAATTACTTTTTCTGCGTTTGTTTTATGTATACAGCGCCAGGTGTTGTTGGCTTGTCACCTGCAATAGACTGATAAAGTGTAGATCACTTTGGGTGCGTTTCAGTCAGACTCAGAGACTGTTGAATATTAAAATCCAACAGTCTGCCTGTAAAAGGGATACACTGAGCGGCCATCTTAAGTTGACAGATATCGTTATACCAACTGGATCCTATCAGTGGAATTTCCTTGCCTCATTTGATTCATAAGGGACACAGAATCACATCATTTGTGTTGATCGAAAAAACCTTAATCATATCCTCAATAGATTTTGTATTAAAATTTAATGAAACTTAAAGCACTTTTTTGGCACAATAATGCGTTGCACGTTTTCAAGTCTCGTATCCCGATGCAAATATCATACGTTCTTGTTAACTTGTAGGTCATGTTATGCTCAAATTCGGTAAAACATTTGATCATTTGCCGCGTATTCTATTACCGGCTAAATCTCGAATAACTAAATTCTGCCCACCGACTTTGATCAACAATCTGGCTACCATGCTGTTGTTGTTAAATTTAGATTTCAGCATTTTTTTTTTTTAATAAACGATCCCCTTGCATAGCATTTCCAATTTCACCCATCATCAAAACAAGATAGCGATGGTAATTGATAATAATTACTTCCCCAAAGCCTATCCCAAGCCCCGGGGCTAAACTTAGAGCGCATCGCGGCAAGCTAATATCATTTTACGGAATCTGTCGTTTTAACAGTATTTCCTTTTCAGCCCACTTTCATCCTTCAAAATGTTTGTCTGTTACAGTCTGTTGATCTACATTGTAAAAAGGTGTGTTGAGCTCACTTATATATTGACACAGTCTGCGGTACTCTCCCACAAATAAATCGTCAGTCGTCACATCACCCTGTACTTACTTATACCGATAAATAGTCATGAAGAATCCCGCAATCACATTTTTTCTCTCTCTGATTCTGGTATGGCTTCATTCGTTACATTATTACCGTCTGCAAGTAATGAACACGTTGTCTCGCTCGCACCATACTTTTCATTATGCTTATATTAAACTAATTCTGTTTATTTTAAAGAAATACCCAAGAACCGTACCACGTTATTTATCGTAACTAAGCGCATCAGTTGTCAAAAGTTTCCAAGGGAACTGATGAATTAAAAAAGAGACTTCTTTTTAAGCGAGTATATAAAAACCTTTGGCATTATTCACAAAGCACTCACGTGGATAAATTTAGAAGTCCGTATTGAATTGTTTTCGGTCGAGAAGCAGAATATTGATGATGAAAATGAATGCCATTTTCGTCGTTTTTCCAGGTAAGACAACTCTCGATAATGATAACCTTAATGTGGAAACTTATTATGTTCTTGCCGCCAAAAATGAAATGCTACAACGACAAATCAATGCGAAGAATATTGAGAACTCACGAGCTTTTCATGAAACACGAAATAACTACTTTATTACGGCGTTAAGCTGCTACGAAACCAAAAATCTTAAAATAAACGAAACGTTTTAGATAATGCTGCGCACTCTATGGATAAAACATCTGTATAATGGAGCTATTTTGCATAAAAAATACTTGTTGAAGTTGCAATATTGTTAATCAAAGGAGAGGAAATTGAAAGTTTGGGATTATTGTCTTTCAAAGATATGGAAACAGGATTAATAATCTTTGTCAGTTATCTACGCAACTTCAGCAGCAGTAAAGATTGAAGATTTTTTATCAGGCTTGAATTTCACAGCCGCTTATATTGTTGATGTAATTACGATGAGCAATCATTTCTTGGTATCTTGCTTCGCATTTCAAATATACGATATAACATCTTTCATATATTCACTTTTGTCTTAAAATGAATTTCCAAGTATAGTGATGAGTCTTTCAACAAATTAAAGGAAATCGAGGTTTATGATTTTATGAACGAAAATTAAACATTCAACTTTTCTTAATCATCCATACTGTTCGAGTAAACGCTGTCATTCTATAATAACTAAATAATGGTAGCCTTTCAACATTTTTCAGAAGACTGTTTGCTGACTTATCTTGTTTTGTAGTGGTATATTTGGCAGCAGTTCGCATCAGTTTGACGACGTTCACGCCAGTAGATGAGTTCTTTCAAAACTTTTTACTGCGTTACTTGTATAAAAAGTGAAAAAAAGATAAATGTAGTATGGGGGTCACGGACTTCGATTCAGAGATAAAGCCTTTGGAAAATTACCCTGATTATGAAAAGTTGGTGCATGTAATTTAGCATGATCTACAGGAGTTTATATGGTTAAAAATATCAAAGACGTATCAACGGAGGGAAAAGATCTCTGCCGTGATTTTGTAGAGGGTGATTAGATGCTTGCTCTAAGTAATGAAATAATGAGCATTCATATGGCTGATGGCTATTGCTGCAACATGACCCGAATATAACAATTTTGGACGCTCGGTGACCCCTGTTTTTTCTTTCCAGAAACATCCATCCATCGAGAAAAATCACTTAATGTGTTGCGTTACAGACCGCCACGAAAAAAGTATTTAGAATAAACGTATTTGCTGACACCCTTTTGTTCTTTATCTATCGGGGAATGTTCAGACCAAATTTCACGAAAATCATCAAATCTAAATACCCTATTGATTCGCTGGAGCGTCAGCCGGTCATTTTGGAGTTGATGGCTTCTCACAGCTTCTGCCACCTTTGGAAAGGAAAAGTCAAAACAGAACATAATTTTATTCAGTTCTACATGTTATAACCTCTTTTTATTGATATATAAATTGTGGGGGTTTCATTAAAAACTGCTATGCGCGCAGAAGAAGATTTTTTGAATTTTTTTCTGGAGGACTCCTGCGCAGGTTTGGAGTAACCTTAAACAATATTTGGCAGAGGACAAAGATTTAATTGCGATATTATTGGGCTTACAGACACTGTAAACGTTCGGTGACCCATATTTTTTTTTCAGATCAGTGTTGGAAAATTTTCGTCTTCGTTTCCGCGACCATTGGTCTATGTCGGTGTGTGACCAACTCAGTACTTGGTGTATGAACTACTAACCATATATGGTAACTACCCGGACCATTACGTGAGTGCCTTTTTTGCTTGCGGTTAGTTTCACTGCATTTCTCTTGCGGTTAGCTTTCATTGCCAGGGTATCTCTACATAAATTTATCATGGTAGTGTACTGTAGTTTCAATGAAATTGTAACTATCCGGACCATTACGTGAGTACCTACATCAGGTAATTACCCTGGTTGGTACTCAAAACCGGGGTCTACCCCCAGGTCGACTTGTCAACGAAACTTCAAGCCAAGTGGCATTTGATGTTTTATACAAGGCATGCAAACTCCTTTCGTTTACCATTGTGTAGAACAAGTGTTCGGCAAGTCTCCATGTTTTATATTAATTTTTCTAATTCTCGGACTTTTCATCACTGACAGCTTTTAGGAAAACACTTCACATGTTAGATCAGTGTTTTCATTCCCCTTACTCGATCTTCGCACATTTCATGTTATGTCGCTCGTAGAATTTGATAGTTTACCCCGCTAACCTTTTTTGCTTGTTTTCAGATGGCCTATGTACCAGAAAGCGGAGCTAAACATTAAGTGATCGAGTTTGATCAAGCACGGTTTTACGGCAGAGTCCACTGCAATTCAAATACGCATGCAGCTTCTGAATGCATCAGAACTTCTTTCCTTGAGTTCTTCTTGTAATGCAAGTTCTGAAAATTGAATGATCAAATAAAAGGACATTCATCATTTTAAACGTCAAGATAAAACCACGATGTGCCATGATGGACGAAAAAAAAAATATTACCCCATACTTGTTGACACAAAAAATAGAAATGAATCTGCAAACAAAATGTCTCCTGGAACAAAACATCATCCATTTCCTGGCTGTATAACCTAATCGCTCCTTAATTCGCAGCTAAATGGGAACTGCTCTTAAAACTAGTCAACATTAGCATGGACCATGCAAACCACAGAAAGGTTGAAAGTGAGTCTTCTAACAACGTCATGGGTTCTTTCACATGAGAATTGATTAAAAGCAAAATACTTAAATTATGACCCTATCACATCAACAAGTGCTATAAATTTTCCTATTGTACCAACATAATTCAAATCTAAAACAAATATACTACTCCTGAAACGTAAAATTATCAGTTTCCTTTATTGCAGGTGCTCAAGTAAATGTCTCAATCACATCTAATAGAGGAATCCCTGTTTACAATATTTGCCTCATTAGCATAAGCAATTCAGTTTCTGTTGGAGCTACAAATAAATCAAGTCTGATTATTGAAAGGTCAAAGGATTAACTCCCCTAATGAATATGAGCCTGATGTATTGAATAATTTTCTGCAACACGGGTTTAAAAACTCAAATTTTACAGAGAATGTATGAGCTCTTTTGCCACCCAGAAATTTTGTAGTTTGTGAAGACAATTATATTGTAATAATAAAGCGTAACATGAAACAGTGCACAGAGTTGTAAACATATCATGTCTTCACTGGCGTTTGCCAATATTTTACATTAGATTTACTACGCTAATTTTTTTTCAGCTCCGAACTAAATCAACAATTTTGCCAAGCTGAGCCGCTTTTATCGTTAACATAGATCAGAAATACAAGATCACCATTCATATACACGAATAGAGCTGTGCATCAGTGTACATGTACATGTATACCGAGAGAGGGGAGAGCAAAAACTTAAATGAAAGAACAATAGACCTTATTGACAGCTTGGCGTGCTTGCTCTACATCATTAGGGACCTTTGTGGGTTATGTTTTTAGATCAGGGAACTGTAGAAAACAAAGGACATGATCACTGATTCAGATCCAGATCACCCTAAAGGAACGCACCCTTACTCAAAATAGGTTTTATGATCTACGGAGAGTATCAAAGTCGGAAAATGGAGGATAACAAATTTTACAAAGGGAGAACGTTTCTGTTATCAATTCTCTCAATTCAAAACAGTTAAGATCATACGTGTTTCTCTTCTTGTAACGAATTCTGAATTTAGAAAGCGTTTGCTATGCCTTTTGCAGATCTGTCGTAGTGTGCCGTTATTACTGAAACTAGTGATAAACATTTCACAATTCTCAATAGGGGGATTGATACTGACTTCATAATTTTGCTCATTTGCATACTCCTTTGCTTACAGAAATAAACATGTTAGATATGAATTGACTCCAGGCAGCAAAAGAACTAGTAAAACTTAATAATCGTTGAACTGATTCTTATCTCTTTATATGTAATATTGAAGGATAAACTCTCTGTTAAA
>JAHPZR010009119.1:2500-13064 GCA_019787425.1 Platygyra sinensis | reverse complement strand
CGCCTTTAACGTCTGTCAGCTTTAACGTCCTCTTTTAAGAGCGTCTAAACGACGCTCTTATCAGTCGCCTTTAACGTTTAAGACGTTAAACCTGCTAATTTATAAAAACGCGACGCCCTTAACCGACCGCCATGTTCCCATCTAGTAGTTTTGTTCGTATGTTGAAGGGCCAAAAGTTGCTTGTTTCCGGTGTCGTCCGAGTGTAGAACCCAGTCTTTTTTATAAAAAAAGTATTTTTTCTTTGTTAGGCCGTGTAATCAAATGCGCCTCGTTTTTATACCAGACGCCTTTAACGTCTTAGACGTTAATGTTGTCTAGACAGCTTTAACGTCTCTAGCATAAAAACGGCCAATCATATGGCGTAAGAAGAATCGGCTCCCAGTTTTCAGGGCAAGTATTGTAGAAGTTTCGTTGTTGGCTGGACAAGGTATTCCACTTTGCAACAGAAGATTGAATAACATATACTTTCTTGTTAACTGGCAAGACGTCTGCACCGCCAATACGGGACAACAACGACAATTATCATCCAAATGTTGAGGCAGTCTTTTACTACGTAGGGTTATCTTCACCTCTTCCTTATTCAAATTCCACTATTTGACAGTCAACTGCGCACCTGGCAAGATCAATGCATCGGCCACGGACACCTCAACAATTTGCCTCGAAGAACCTCGCCACCCAAATCCACTAAAACTGAAGGAAAAGAAAATATTTAGATGCCGTAAAATTATGCACCTTATTACAAAATGGCCGTCATTTTTTTTTTTTGTTTACTTGCAAAGTAGCCCTTGTTGTCTCGTTCCTAAACTCGAAATTCAAAAGACTATTAATTCTTCCTTAAACGAGGCAACATAGGCTAGCCCTATAATCATAGGCGCATAGGCTAGCCCCATAATCGAGCAATTGTAGTTTCCTTTGGTGAAATATCAGGTGAGTCTGGTCGAGCCATCGTTAGTATTTTACCATTCCAAGACCAAACGAGCCCGGATATTGATTCAAAAGGAACAGAAATTGCCCATTCTGTTTACCACCCCACAACTTGGGATGGTAAGAGCTAAAGCCTGGCCTTGACATAATACTAAGGATTCAGTTTTATTATATTCTGATTGGTAGACGATATTTTTGCATCTGAATTTCTCACATATTAAAACTAAATTTAAACACGTCTGGAGGGATAAACGAAAACAGTCATATTAGGGCAAGCCAACTTATCATTGCCATGGTAACCAACACCTTTGAGCACAAGGTTTTACCATCAAATAGTTAGCATTTATTTTTTCTCAATGCGCGAGCGGGCGGAATTCTGCAAATCTTGCAATCTGCAGTTTTGAAATTAATTACTTAGAGGCATAGGCCTCCTCTCTGGTGGAATTTTATTAGCACTGACTTGCATCTTTGCAAGAGGTGAATGAATGAATGGAAACTTTATTAACGTGTCAATGTATTTAGCTAAAAAAATTAGCTTATTGGGGACAACCTAACAAAGTCAATACCATTAACTAGTAGGTCAACAGACACACATACATGTTACCATTAAATTGAGGGAGAAAACATGGGCTTGAGGCTGCTGTGGATTAATGGCAGTTACTATGGCAGTAACGGTAACTCAGCTGGCCCAAATATGGTTGTTTTTCGTTCATCCTCCTGGGCAACATATCTCCACACAAAAAATGAATGGAGAGTTTCAAGATTTCCATTTCCAACTTTGCTTGACTTTCCCAGAGACCAGCTCTTAAATATGTGCCCAACTTTCTAATTTGGTGATTTATATATATTATATATATTCATACTTAATGAGTTAGGAAAGTTGAATCCGCAATACTGTATGCCAACAGTGGGGTTGATATGATTCCAGACTTAACGCTGACCAAAAGGCATGTGGGCTCTGGCAATGAGATAACGAAAAACATCAATTTATTACTTGTTACAGTGTAGAAGCAAAATTTTCATACCTATCACAAGTCCCCTCACTCCTATTTAAACTCTTGGCCTTAATATCAGGAGCCTTTTTGTTTATCATACAGCAGCGAGATGAGAGAGATATTAAAACTTCAATTGTGACAATGCAGGTGAATTCTTTTTCTGTGTTGCATTGTTCTTTCAGATTAGTTACTGACTGAGAAGCCTGACTGAAAAAAATCCTTCAATCCCTGGGATGCTAGTTGAGCGTTTCTGGAAGCAGGTGCTGATTGTAGTGAATTGAGTCCTTCTTGAAAAAAAATCCTTCATGCTCACAGCTCTCTACAAGGAAAATTGAGTCTCAGATTTACATGTATGGAACAAATATTGAAGAACTGTGCTGAATCAGGGGCTTCTTTTGAAAACAGCAAAGAAATGATGAAACTGTGAAGGTCCCTACCTATTGATCTTCTTTTATGTTCCATGTATGGCATCAATAAACAATTATTTCAACTTATTTTTTTATTTCTATTTCTTATTTTTGCCAGACACAATAAAATACAAACCTAATAAAAAACGATAATAAATAGTTAATTAATATTAAATTTAAAATCTATAGATTACTTGGGAGGAGTGACTGGCAGGGAAATCTCCAAGAAGCCAAGCTTATAAGGAATAGAGATTTCTACCCATGGGCAATTTAATACTAGGCGGCAATTAAGAAGTAAAGAAAAGTTGATTATTTAGGTATAGAAGTGTGTTTAGAGGAAAATATAGATATAAGGTGTTAAGGTATTTAGGTTAGATTCTGTCTGGCCCTTAAAATGGTTTGATCACACACTTGAATATACTAAAAGACGGGGCACTTTGATGTCGCTCGGTAATGAATTCCATATTCTAGGACCTTGAAACAAGATCGACAATTTTTTTAATATTTGTTCTACAGGTACGAGGCCGGTAATAATCCGAGTATCTTGTTGACTATTGATGAATTTGGTTTCCCAGTTTTGAAAGGATTTGAGTACAAGAAATAAGTAAAGCATCATTATGATATAGGTACATGAAATAACTTACTTGTAACATTTACAAAATAATAACCCTGTAAACCCCTCACTGTCACACATTGCAAAAATGCTGAATGTACTTATTAGCCAATGAGAACATGTGGTACGGTTATTAAAGTGAGAATGTTATCACAAGCTTAAAAGCTTACATGTATTTAAAATCATTGCCTGGAAATGGAAAAGTTTTTCTGCACAACTTCCCCTCCATGACAGTACACTGTAGATGATGTTCTCTAGGACACTACTTGTGTTTCTTTTGTGATCATTTAAATAACCATAAATTGAAGAAAAGGAGGCAACTCTAAGGACTTAGGGTAAGAGCTGAGAATTCAGAGTCTGAGAATTAATATACAGAAACCAATGTACCAAAATGTCTGTTCCCCTCCGCAACCATCATCCTTTTGAAGCTCTGTGATCTAGGAATGCATGCCAGAGAAAAGCAAAGCTGGTGCAAATATAGCTCTTTTTTCTCAGTAGGTCACTGGAATAAATCACATGAATTCCTTTCAAACTACAACAAGATAGATGTCTATTTCCCCTCCAACAACAGACATAATTATCACTGTGGAAATTACCCTATAAATCAAGTAAACGACATGCAGCTTATACAGTACTTAATAATACCTACATAATTTATTTTGTTGAGGCCGGTCAGGAAAAAACCAGGTAAACTCATGTCCAAAGACTTACATACGGTACGTACATACTTTATTAATATCCAGCAGCAGACTATATATCCAGTTCAAAAACCACTAAAATAAGGAGGGGGGTGGGGGGGGGGGGGGGGGGAGGAGAAAAAAGCTCCTTGAAAAAGTTTAGATATTATCCTATATGAAAACTCCCTTTAACTAAATCAAATGAGAATTAAAATTAAAATACTTAATATATATTTAAACAATTCAGAACAATTTGAGCTCGGATTTAAAATCATAACAGTACAATGCTATCTTCATGGGCGTCGTAGAGCTCACATCATCTACAATACTGCCTGAAAATTCCTGTTTTTAAAACCCTTTAACCCTAAGAGTGACGAGCTTCTATTTTCTCCTTTAATATCTCTACTTAATTAACCACAAACTTAATTAAGGTAATAAGAATATAGGAAAGATCACCATGTAAAAATGTCTTGAATGTCAAATAATTAATATGCATGCTGATCTCAGGGATTAAACGTAAGGATTCACACAACTTACCATCATCAGTAAGCATGCAGAAATTTGCATAATTTTTGCAAGCGTTGACAGTGTATGTTTTTCGCGTGAAAGCACACACTTTTCCTCTGACAAACCTGCAGTTCAACAAGCCCGCTTAAACATATTTCATTTTCCAATTCCTTCACTGCGAACCATGTTTGGCAGAAAGTATGTCTGTATGAAAAGCTTAAGGACTTCGACGGCAGCAGGTATTAAGCCAATGGGTGAGCAAAACTTAAATTGCGTTTTCCTAATTCCTCACATGAATGTCACTTAAGCTTAATCAGTAATCAGTGCAGTCATTGCATCGATGAGTAAGCTTAACGTTGCACGATGTTGAAGATAAAACAATCTCTAAGCTTAAATCTAGCTAAGATTTACTTACCACCCCTTTCGACTTCATCTCCAAAATATTTCATGATAAAGGTTACGTTGCTAGAACTAGAGGCCCCAACCACGGGAAACTTTTGACTACCAACTTTATAAGGTAAAAAGTAGATTGGGCCATGGACAAATCCGTCAGTGCACTCATTCTGCGAAAACAGCCGTCCTTCTTCGCTCCCGGCCCGTGTGGCGCCACTCGGGCCGGGAGCCAAGAAGACGGCTTTCGCAGGCTATGCGCTCATTAAATTTTTCCGTCCTCAGCCATGTTTGTGATACAATGACGTAATGCTTGGCCGAGCTACACGCCAGCTAGTTAATCATTACATTTTTAAATGTAAACTTGGTTCAAAAAAGCAATATTTAAAACCGTTGTCGTTGTGGTGGAATTCTTCCTGATATAAACATGATATAATGTACACCGTGGAAGGAGAGCATTTTAACCAGTGGAAAGTTGTCCTAATGCAGAAATCAAGTCATGCACCGATTGCTGTCGCCAAAATCATACCAAACTTGAGGTAAGCTGTTTGACCGTTCTGAGCAGATATTTTCCAACATGCACATTCAAAACTGCTGTTCGTTCAAAACATTTTTTATTTTTGGGCAACCAACACCAAATTAAAAAATTCTAAATAAAGGCAATCTTGATTTTGAGGCCACTTACAAACTGAAACTAAAACCAGACTCGTTCAACTTCAATTCTAATGTTGTATGCTTTCGTTTTCTTCGATTCAAAGTTTTCTACAAAGAAGCTCTCTTTTGTAGAGGTTAAAAATGATATATATTTTAAACTGTCTTCGTAAAGCTGTAAAATGATTTTAGGGCATTTAGTCAGTGATTTTTAGTCTTTGGAAAACAGCTGCTGGGTACAGGAAAACGTAATCAGTGGACGTTTTTGATATCTTTGAAAGAACTAATTAAAAATTATGTGCCCTAGGAAAAAAAAAAAACTTAACCTCAGTGTTTCGCTCCCAATCGATGTTCACCACCATATATTTTCGAGTTCGCTCTCAAAATGTTCCGAGTTCGTACCCACCTTTTTGCTAGTTTTGGTTGGTTTTGGCTAATTTGAAAATTTAATTTTGTCTGGCTTTGCAGATCGAGACTGGTGTTGTTTTCCTCAGAAAAACTTTTCATTGATTTGACTTGGTGGTGAGTGTTTTATCTCTTGAGCCCAATGCTTAATTTTATCCCTCGGTTTGTTGATCAAGACTTTGTTAATATCTGACGTTTCTGGCGCAATAAAATTTTCCAGACCTCGCTGAACAAGGAACATGCCTAATGGCCATCAACCAAATTTTTAGCACTTCCTCTTGTATTTTTTTAACGTTCCGATTGTAAACATCTCTTAAGTCCTCTCGCATGTCACATTCATCAATTTCACATCTTCAGCCATTGATCTGGTCAGATCATTTATGCCAGTCTAAAATCTGCTGGCATTTTTCTGGTTGGCCAAATTACTAACAAAAGGCTCCTCATCCATTCAGCCATACCTTTGTGGGAGGAGTGCAGGCTCCTTTCCCAAATAATGGCCCAGTTATCGAACCTATGAAAATCTCCTGTTACCTAAAATGTGCTCAGATATAAGTCTCTTTCACTGGGGCTCCTATTTCATCCCTTTTTGAAATACAGGAGATTGCTGTACACAAGAGGAGATTCCTGCAGCTTAATGCACTTATCAGTTGCCATCCTAGGGGGCCGGGGGAGGGTGGTGACCCCGGGGACATAGGGAGGATGGCACAGGATTTGTGACTTTTGTCACCAATTCTTAGCCTGGGATGGGGGCATTGGATTGCTTTTGGCTCCTACATTGTACAATACCTGGGGAAAGACCCACTGTTTGCATTTTTGAAAAGGAGAGATCAGATCCTGGTCTTGAGTGACTGGGTGTCCAACTGGAAAATGCATTTTAAAATGCCCTTTATTGTAGATCTGATGCATGCATGCCAAACTAAAAATTCTTGTGTTGTAAACAAATGCAGGAGCAGGCAAACGGATTAATGTTCGATTAAATTTCATTTTTTTTTTAAATTCTCTCGAAAAAAAATAATCTTGTAGAACTTTACTTTGTTCCTGTTTCTTTTGCCAAATAAAAAGTATTGCAAAAATATACTCTATGAATTCTTATAGTTATTTCTCACCAGGAAACAAAAATATTTGTCTCTTTTTTCATTTTCTATTCCATGACTTACAAAAAAGCTGAACTTCACCATGTGCAGAAAATGGGTGTACTAGCTTTCTTTCTTTATATTTTATTAATCCTAATCACCATGCTATGAAAGGAGTAATATTGTTAATTCTAGCAAATATAAAATTCTGTCACAATTTGTATTTGGGAGTCTCTCAAATTAAAGCACTTTTTGACTTTAAAAAAAGCATACTTGTGTAACCCCAGGGGGGAAGGATGATGGTAGATTTTTATGGAAAAGATTGTTCTAGGGTGGGGTTTTTGTAAATGTCGTCATGCAAATGCCCAGGGTTTCCTCTGGGTCAACCAATGGGGATGGGCACTGATAAGTGCATTAGAGTAAATACTTTCTTGCCAAAACTCAACTGCAGCAGTAAAGGGCGTTCACCAATAATCTCTTTGGTATACATTGTTATTTTCTTGTTTTCAAATGCTGATAATATTTGGCAGAAAATGGTTTAAACATAATTACTTTGCTATCACGATTATATTTGTCACTTTGCTTGCCATAATTTAATTAAGCTTGTAAAGAACTCAAATTAAATTATTTTCATTCGTGGCTTTTTACACCTTTTGTAAGTCTCGTGTTATTCTCCTTGCAGGCCACAAGATAGGATGTCTGACAGCTTATAACTACAATCAAAGGATGGGTTTATATTATTTTATGGAGCAGTGTTGCAAAATAGTAAGAGTGGTTTTACTTCAACTATGAAATAATTACTGAATGAACAATTCGATATTTATAATAAGACACTAAAGCCATTGCTTTCTGTTGTTTAACAACTGATAGAGACTGTCAGGCTGTGGTCTCATCAATGCTGCCAATTACAGTTAAAGGGCTACATCATGGTATTTTGAGTTATTTTGACCATCAACAAAATTATCTTTAAATTGAAGGGAACCTGATAATAATACTTTAGAAAGATAGGAAAACACTAACGAGATAATAATAAGCCATAAAGGAACATTAGGATGGTTAACGATGGAGAAGATTGACACGGATTGCAAACAACGAAGTTGCAAAATTTAGGCTAAATTTTTCAACCATTTAGCCGTGATACAGCTATTTTAACTGCTCAAGTAATTAACTGTAGTTTTGGTCAGTGGTTTTTGCTGTTTTTATTATTATTCACCTAATCCAAGGAGGTGCAGTGGCCTCATGGTTAGCGACCTTGACCCCGGATCAAGTGCTCCGGGTTTGAGCCCTGGCCGGGGACATTGTTGGGCAAGACACTTCACTCTCACGTGCCTCTCTCCACCCAGGTGTATAAATGGGTGCAACGGAATTTAATGCTAGGGGTAACCCTGCGTTGGATTCGTGTCCCATTCAAGGGGGAGTAGAAATACTCCCAGTCGCTTCACGCTACAGAAACTGGGATAAGCTCCGGCCTGATGGGCCACTTGGCCCGAATGCAGACTTTACCTACCTTTACCTAATCCAAGGTTAGCGAGCATTGCTCAGAGGTCAGTGAAAAGTCAGGGAACAATTTGATATTCATTTCTTGGCGAATGTAACCAAAATACATAAATATGTAATTAAAGTACATTGTAGAGTTTTGCAATTTGATGTAAATTTTTGTGAATGGCTGATTGCTGTTTGTAATAATTTAATAATTAATTCATTATTGCAAATTACATTAAGTTACAATTTGTTTTTGAACATAAATATCTCTAACACTAAGATTGGATTTAGCATGTCACCACACTGTGCTTTTTCTTTTTTTGTAATTATCAAATACTCATGCATTGTATTTGAAATGTTCTTAATATAAAGGTAATTCAAAGTTTGCTTTCTACGATAATACCCCACAAGTCGGCTGGTATGTGACTGTGGAACACAGAACCTTACAGTTGCTCACTTAGAATCAGAAGTATTTTCAGTTAGGATCATTAAGTTTCGATTAGTAGAGCTTATTTAGTAAGTAATTATTGGATTGGGTTTGGTTGTACAAGTTGACATTCAATTGAAAACCACTACTTTGAAAATCTCACCTCAAATTTAATTGCATTTTTGTAACTTTTTCGATTTTAATGGTCCAGTTAAGATTGATTGGAGTGGAGTTCAAACAATAAAATTATTGTTTGACGGATAAAGAAATTTAACAAAAAGTTTGTTACTCAATAATTATTGTAGTGTTGAACACAAGTTTTAACTTAATTTTTAAAATTTAGGTAAGAGTGTGTATAATTATGTGTAACCCAAATGAAGAAATACAAAGTGTATTCTGTTGTTAATTTTTCCATGCTTTAGTTTTTATTATTTTGGGATAACTGAGGGATTTATTGATGTTTTGCATATGATAGAAAGTGTTATTTTTCAAAAGAAAAATTTTACCCCTTGTGGGGACACAATATGTGTATTTTTCATACCAACTTCTCAGGACTTTGCAGAAGTCCCCAAAATATAGGTATAGTGCAGTAAATGCCAACTTCCGGGGTCTTTTTGAGGGAACTCCAAAAAGATCCCATATTCTGACAAGTCCTCACTGCTCTGGTGTGTTTTTCATATCAAAGTACCCATTTGTAGGCTGGGGTAAGCACACACACATACATACATACATACATACATACATACATACATACATACATACTATATATATATATATATATATATATATATATATATATATATATATATATATAGGAAATCTGTCTTTTGATTTTTCCGTAGTACAGTGCTCAATACGTTAAAGTAGAGCGTGATATATATCGAAAAAAGAAAAAGACTACACTTTTATCCCTACAAGCCTGTTTCGTGAACACTCACTCTTCAGGGGATTTAAAAAAAAAAAAAAAAAATACCCTGAAGAGTGAGCGATCACGAAACAGGCTTGTAGGGATAAAAGTGTAGTCTTTTTCTTTTTTCGATATATATATATATATATATCGAAAAAGGAAAAGACTACACTTTTATCCCTACAAGCCTGTTTCGTGATCGCTCACTCTTCAGGGGATTTTAATGACAAGAATATTCCTAACCATCGTTTATATACTATAAAAATTACATAACTACTACTACGGAGGATTTAAATATTCAAATGTTTAGTTGTTACATAGCAACGCTTTGTTTCTGTGGCGGCAAGAAGATACAAGTTCGTTACGTTTGTTTAGTGATGAAAGGTCGGGTCGGAAGATGACATCTTTTACTTGAGCTGTTGTAAGCTGAGCGAGAAGAAATGATACGCCATGAAATTGAGTGGTCAATGTTGCTGTCTTTTAGAGTCCAAATATGTTTGCTGAGTTCGGTGGAGTTCCTGTGTTTTGCGGGGCGGAATGATGCGATGTGGTTTTCTGTATCTTGTCTTAAAGTTGTTTTCTGTAAGACCGATGTATGTTTCTGATGTGTTAGTGTCGTGACGTTTGACGGTTGCTTGATAGATAACTGATGATTGAAGGCAGTTTCCGTTAAGTGGGCACGCGTTTTTCTGTCGGCAGTTGCATGATTTGATGCCATTAGCGTTATCTGAGGGTTTATCAGCGTGTTTGGATGAGGTTAGAATATGCTTGTTGTGGTTGTCGATAATTTGCTTAGTGTTATTCATGCAACCGTAACTGATCTTGATAGTGTTGCGGTTGAAGATCTTTCTGAGCTTGTGATTCTTAGGGAAGTGTTTATCTACTAGGGTGAGGAATCTGTGACCGATATTAGAGTTGACATTTTACTGAATGGAGGATTGTACCAGAGGATGTTGTTACGTTGTCTGTTTTTCCGTTTAGTAGTCGTTGTTGGTTCGTAATGTAGAGTGTAGTGGTATCCGCTTTCGTCGAGTGCTTTTTGGTACGGAGGGGCGGCTTGGTCGAATGATGTCTTGTCTGAGGAAAGAGATGATAGCCGTTTGTTG
>JAHPZR010009117.1:12500-16746 GCA_019787425.1 Platygyra sinensis | reverse complement strand
GGTTATTCCTCACAATTGCACTGCGCATCCTTTCTGCGCATAATTTATGGCGTCATTTAGCGCGCCCGCGTGCACGCGCACATTGAAAATATGGCGGATTTGCCTTGATATTGAGCGCTGTCAGTTGGAAAATGGCTATAGCTCACCAACGAGCACGGGCACCCCAACTTTTTTTTCAGTCATTGTAATCAACTTATCATAAACTTTGCTTGAGGAAAGACTGATCTGATTCCTATTGCTGAAAATTGAATAAATAACGAAAATAGCAGGTAAACTGTGGTCTTTTCTATTTTGCCGTATGGTAACCATGTCAAGAAATTTGGTTGAAATTTTAATCAAGAATTCAGCTTTCTGTCTAAATCAAACTTAAAAAGTTTATTTGTGTCCGATACAATGCATTGACTCCAGTTTAATGCGTGTTCTCATGAGTTTCGGTCACAAAAATTTACAATTATTACTGGAATGCGTTCTTGTAATAAGCATTAAATAATGCCAAAATGGGTCATTTTCATGTCCCAGTGCTCCTGAATGAGTATGGGCACCCCCCCCTTTTTTATTTCAAAATTGAAGTTCTCATATGATAAATATTTCAGGGAATTACCTTAATCGACTAGGGTGAATCTTGACCGATCGATGTCGTGAGTGTAGACCGAGCGCAGGAAGATCTTACACATGACCAGGTCACATTCTCCCATAACAGACCAACTATGCCCAGTTGCAGTAAGATGTGGCAAACAAGAAATTTAATTTTTTAAAGTAACTGGTTTGTACTAGCTGCATTGTGCTGGCGAACGGCGATGAGATGAACTTAAATCTGTCAGTACGCTCAATATTTTTCTCATCGGGCTTTTTGGCACTACCATAAATTACCAAGAAGAAAAAAATTGAAAATAGTCAATTTTTCGCATTTTAGTTTGCAACTCTCAGTTTTTCACTGCATTGCTAAATGTAGCCGGTCTTCCATGTGGCCTAGATGGAAAACTTTTCCATTACTTATCAATCACTCTTTAGTATTCACAGGACTAATCCGTGAAATAACCCAAAGAAAATACCCGACAGGGCTAGCAAGAGAATTTGCAATTTTGATGATCAAGTAAACATGTTCTTTTCTTCTTTTTTCTTCATTTCTTTCTCAAACGAAACAGAAGACATGCTTTCCCATGTTTCTATCGAATTTTAGGACAAGTAATACCTGCGTTCTATGACAAATGCCGTTCTCTGATTGGCTACTTTACTCACCAGCTATCTATTCTGTTTAAGTAGATAGTGAGTAGCGTGCTATGGGTGTGTTCTTGCTAATAAACTGACTGCCGCTTCTATGCCTTTTCCAAGTGTCTGTGAAGTGGATTTTCCCTAACGTTGTGAACGACTAGTTAGATTTATATATTAAATAATGACTTTTTCGTTCTCGAGATCAATGCGTGATAGCCAACGAAGGCGCAGCCCGAGTAAACTATCACGCGTTATAGTTCTCCGATTCTTATTGGTTATTGGTTCAAACTGATCACGTGCGCGATAGTGTTCAGCCACGGAAAGACAGGTTGTTAACACATTTACCCCAAAAATCCAGAAATTTCGGATTGGAATGTAAATGGACAGTTAATTAGTTTCACCCAAAAGGAAATTTTCTCGGGGAAACAGGATTTCTGAAAGGTAGACCAAAATTCCCAAACGGGATTTCCGAATGGGAAATGTGCGTTCCATTTACTAGTTTTTACTAGTTCTAGGCCTTTTGTCAGTCACAGTCACAGTCACTGGTGATTCCCGAGTTTTGCATTGTTGCATTCCTATTGCGCACGATTTTTTGCGTCATCAGCGCGCGCGCGCGCGTACGCAGCCTCGTTGACTATCTGCTCGTAGAAAACGAGGTATACAAAACAAAAGATTTCCCTCTAACTAAGCTCGATAGCGAGATAAAAGTTCCTTTTCTCTTAAGGACGTTCGCGCGAAAATTTTCCAGTCGATAGAATTTTTTTAAATTTTTACTGCAGGCAGATAATGAGTTACTTGTGCCAGAAATGCAAAAAAAATCGGGGGTCACCGTCTTCGTTTCAGAGATAAAGCGTGTGGTAAACTATACTGATTTCGAAAAATTGTCCCATATAATTCAGCACCGTCTGCAGGGGTTTATAGTTAAAAATATCGAAGGTGAGTCAACGGAGGCAAACGATCTTAGTCATATTTTGTAGGAGTGGGTCTGTTGCGTAAATAATTCCAAATGTTACTGACGTTTTCAAAAAATTTAACCCTTTAAGAGGCATTTGAAACCGCCGCGCAGATGCACGAAGAGCTAATAAGAACGGAATTCGACGGTGCATTTTGCCAAAAATACAAACTTCTAGTCGATAGATTTTCTTCATTTTTTCCCTAAACGTAGAAAATCAGTAGAGAAAATGATCCATCGAAAGAAAAATTGGGGTCACCGTACGTCCAAGATCGTTAAATCCAGGCAAAGCTCTAGCAATGGCCATCTGCCCTATCATTTGTTTATTTTATGACTTAGCGCGCGCGTGCATGACGTGGCATTGAGTTTGCGTGCGCAGCCTTGAGGATGCGCAGAAACATTAGGCGCGAACGTCCTTAAGGTGGCTCCCTATAGTTTTAACAGTATGTACATCTCAAAAAAGGATAAGAACTAAAAATGAACTATTTATTTCAACTTTGGGTTAAGCTCCTGGCATTCACAGTGAAGATGAGCCATACACCCAGGATTTCTTTTCGTTCATATGAGTATATTGCAGACTGTTGCCATGCAACAAACAATCTTGAGGTAGCCTCGGTAAAATATCTTGAAAATCGTACAATTTCATATTTTTGATTATAAAAAAGAATCCTTAGATAAAATTTTGGCAAAAATTATATTGTGAAGTAGGCATCTATATCATGCAGTATACTAACTTTCACAAAATTTCACCGAAGGAAACACGAGAAAAACGAGCGCGTGTTTTTCGTTTTGCTTGTTTGTGACGTCATACAATTTCGAGACGACCCACGCGCGCATGCGTATCAATGACCCTCTGGCGTTTGGCGTGTATGAGCGTGTATGAGAGGGAGAACTATCGTGTTAATCTCGTATGTCCCATCTTAAAGCTACTTTTGTCAATATTGTGGCAACGTTTCGGGAGATGAAAGTTTAGAACAAGGAATTGTTACCCTATGGATCGGATGTAGAATCTTTTAAATGAGCAGTGACGGCTGCTAAAATTCGATTGTTGTTTGCTGTGTTTGGTTATTTTCTATTTTCGAAGCGTCAGTTCGTGCCTCGCGCCTCGGCAGACGACTAAACTTGTAGGGGTGTCACATCCTGACTCGTATCTTGGCTTTTGTGTCAGCTCCACAAAGAACGCCACGGACTGCAAATATGCTGTGGTAATACAATGAAAGAAGTTAAAAACTTCGTAAGCTGCGTGGCACTTGTTATTACAGTAAAAAATGAAGGTTTAAAATGTTTCTAGAAGTGCCAAAATTAGAGTAAATGTCCAAACGTTTCGGGACTGTTCCCTTCATCAGTGGAATGTTCGTTATGAATGGATTCATAACGAACATTCCACTGATGAAGGGCACAGTCCCGAAACGTTTGGACATTTACTCTAATTTTTGGCACTTCTAGAAACATTTTTAACCTTCATTTTTTTATGTGTGGTAATATACTACCTTGCTTTGCCCCGCTCGATGATCGTGGCGATCGAACAAGTCAGCTTCCCTGGTTGGAACTCCTGCCATACCTCGTACATTTCTCTTGTAAATTAAGCAGGGAAAGTAGGGTCTTCTATTCAGTCGATAAATGTTTTGAAAACGGAGCCGATCCACGCAACATTTTCGGTAAACAAATTTTAAAAATTTGGACGCCATGTTTGTCGGCATTTTACTGCGTGATTCCGCGCGCGACTTTGCGTAGAGTTTGAAAGCTCGCGCCATCGCCGAGATTTTTGAAATCAGCTCGCGCGCGTCAAAAAAACTATAGGGAGCCACCTTAAACAAGCACGGTGACCCCCACTTTTTTATTTTTATAAATTCAATGAGAACAATATCCGCAATGACTGAGAAAAAATTTGGCAGAAATCTATGGCTACTTTTTTGGCAATTGAAATAAATGCTACAGATAGAGACGCAACGGACCCAATAGAGCAAGTTCAAATTATGTTTCCTTTAAATGATAAAAATATCAATTAATAATGCAGGGTATTTGAAGCCATTTTTTCTGGGCGTAGATGAATGAACAATCAAAGAACGTCGAACTCTGTGT
>JAHPZR010009117.1:5000-7500 GCA_019787425.1 Platygyra sinensis | reverse complement strand
GAACACAAATGTTGAAACAGAGAATTAATTAGTGTTATCTAAATTTTTTGGTAGCTGCGAAGAAAAAGACTGTTATGGTGATTTTTCGATAGGAAAGGTTGGTCTTGGCAGCCGCTCAATTTTGCGAGCGCAGCCAGTGTATGTAATGGCGTCAAGCAGATCATTTTTTGAAAGTTTTTTTCTATTTTTGAGTCGAGAGGTATAACAAAACACTTAATGACTGGCCCCTCGGGAAACACTGACTTTTATTTCCTCTCGACCTCAAGCTCATTGAGGGTCTCGGGGAAACAAAACTCACTGTTTCCCTTGTGGCCAGTCATTAAGCGCTTATTATCTGACGCCAGGCAGTAGGTTAGGGACTGTGCAATAATTATCAGGAGGGGTGTGTGTGTGTGTGTGGGGGGGGGGGGGGGAAATGAGCCTCGCAAGAAGAAAGATTACAAAATACACCCCTCTCAACAAAGGCAAATTAGCTCTGAGCCCTCTCCAAATCTCCCAAAAATTATGACGCACCCCCCCCGCCAAAAACCACCTACAAATATAGTAAATATACCCCAATCCTTTACTTGTGTTGTACCGTAACGCATTCGACATCAGTGTCTTGTTAAAAGAGTACCTCGTAACTGTGTTCGATAAAGTCGCCCATTTTCTTCTGAGTCGTTAGGTGGCAGCTCAGAGTCACCAGTTACGTCATTGTCTTCGAGTTCCAGGATTTGTTGAGCAGCCCGAATGTAACGTAGAACACGAGTTACTGACCTGTAAGTTGTGTTGCTTCAAGTACAACCTTAACTTGTGTGCCGTCAAAAAAAAATCCAGGAGAAAGAAGACAAAAGCAAGAAAAGCAAGAAAATACACAAACAGCGGTGATTACATTCCAACGCATTTTTATATCGAACTTGACGTTTCGTATGCTAGTCAACATACAGTTTCAAAAGTGACCGTTACAAGTTTTGAAAACTATATATATATTTTGAAAATGTATGTTGACTAGCATACGAAATCTCAAGTTCTATATAGAAATGCGCTGGAATACAATGTTTATCACCGATGTTTGTGTTATTTTCGCAGTTAATCAAGCTTCGATGGCCTAAGAGCAAGAGTTTATACGATACTGTTAAGCTCAAAGTGTGGAGCACATTTAGTAGAATCTTGCTGCAAAGAATCAAACATTTCTGATGCAAATTGGCTGAGATATATTTTTTCATCATATTTGATCAAAATTTGTATGACGTCATCACTTGCATAATTATTTGAAAAACTTGAATATCTCTGGAACAAAAAGAGATATTTGAAAATAGTAAACAGCATTTTTCTTCTCATTCAGGCTACTTGTTTATGCGATTTTCGTCATAGTGGCACTTTAAAGCGGCTCAGTCACGTTTGAAAAGCTTAGCTAAACTTTTCAAATTCGCTGTTTGCAATCCGTGTCAATCTTCTCCATCCTTAACCATCCTTGTTCCTTTATGGTTTATTATTATCTCTTTGATGTTTTTCTATCTTTACAAAGTGTTATTTTTAGGTTTCCTTCAATTTAATGGTTATTTTTTTCGACGTTCAAAATAACTTAAATGGTAAACGAAGACCACCCAAACAAAGCCAGACGCAATATATATGTGCAAATGCAAGCAATTGTAACATTTGCCTATTCCTTCCTGCTGAATCGCTTGAACAGAGCATTGATCTTTATGATCCTGAAATTCAGTAAACGTGGTATAGAGACGGAGATCAGCGGTCTTAATGGGCCTCTTCTGAAGCACCATCCAAAAGCTGCCTTGGGACGGAGAGCTGTGAAGGTCCTTTGTTGCTGCCCTGTGTGCCAGTGGCCACTGCGGGCAGGGAATGAGTGTACTTCAAGAAGAAACAAAGACATTGTAGGGGTGTGTTTAGCGAGACCTGCGAAGGAAGCTGTGTCATAATGGTGAAAAGACATGAACGGAGACATTTTTGATTGAATGATGTCACTCATGGCATTCTGAATGGGTTTCCCCACTTGAACCTGATACCATGTTTATATTTTGTACAGTTGTAACGTTCAACTTGCAAAAAAAAATACAAAAAAAATCCATACAATAAATTTAAAAATCAGAGAAGAAAACAGGAAACAAGCTTTGTAAAAAGTGGTTTTAAACTGTGCCAACCTTATAGCAGCTTTTGAACAACGTACAGCTTTTGCTTTGTTCAAGCACATGACAAGAGAATGTTTTCATCAACCTACACGGAGATAAGATAGAAGCCCCATTTACGCGAGCTAAAACATCAATGCGGCACGGAACATTTTTGCATACGGCACTCCCTCGTGTAAACGCAACGGTTCCAACTGAAGAGTGGAACCAGCGCCTAAAATTGTTGGGGTGCCGATTCCACCTCCTGGAGACAGGGGTAATCGAGGTAAACCAAGCCGAGATTTACGTTCGTGTAAATGCTCTCCCGTGCCATTCCAGGCCTTCTTGTCATAAATCCATCCCTGGTACATGAGTACCACTGACAAAAAAGGCACCAG
>JAHPZR010009115.1:22500-35072 GCA_019787425.1 Platygyra sinensis | reverse complement strand
GTTATTTTTGTTTCCGATTATCTGCTGCTGGGCTCAAAGTAAGTACTAGTTTTCTATCAGTTTGTTTTTCTCTGATCTAAAATTGGTTAGCAACACAAGAATTAGTCGGCGTCTACATTCCAGAAATAAATCTAGAGCTAGGAGGAAACCTATTCTAAGGAGCGGTGACTAAGAATTGCTGCATGTCATCTCACCGATTTTAATAAAACTTAGCCAGATTAAAGGTCTACCCTAAAACTCAGAAAGACGCATTGCTTTCAGTTTTATATCTTTCAGGGGGAGGTTGGTCATACTCCCTGGTTTTACTCAATTTTGGCCAAGGAAATTGCATTAATGCATGCAAAATATATGAAGCTTTCAGAACAACTGTATTTAATCAATTGCTACCATTGGTTTTGTACCGATATTGTCCCCGTGCGCACTACGGTTAACCGTGTTACCGAAAAATTGACAAACCTTTCACGTGCTTTAACCGGGTTAGTGATCTCTTTTCAGTGAAGTGCATTGGCTTTTCCGAGAAATGGGTCTGTATGTGTCGGTGTGTGCGTGAAATGTTGTTCTACGTGGCACAAACAAGTAGGCATAATAAAGAATCTTCCACGGAACATAGCGAGTGGTAACAACAGTCACTACAACAGTTATTTTACCAAAGCAGGTTTCTAGTTTCTTGGACAGATTCAAATTCGAGGACGATTCATTCGAATGTTACGGAGAAAAAACTGGCGCCTACACATCTACACAAAATTAACATCATTTTGTTTAGTGCGCATTAGAAGAAAGGAGAGACTGAGTAGCTGTGAGTGTATAGTAGCTGATAGAAACGAATATAAAGAAAAATGATCCAGAAATTAAGACCTTTGCCGGGCCAGGAAGTCTGTTATTTTGTTGGTTTATTCAGAATATCACAACATTAAGTGAGTTCATTCACTTCATAGAACCTATTTCACTGCGGCTGCTAGTAGAATATAAAGCCGTTGTTTTGTGATAACCAAACCTTGACCGAATTAAGTTATATTTGAAAATTTTAACCAGGTTTACAGAAAATGAACGCAGTTAAATCTCTTAGTGCGGTATTCGGGTATCTATAGTTAATGTAAGAAACAAGTGACAGTCTATTTGATCTGCCGCTTGTCAATTAATGTACATAAATATGTGACTGTGCCTTTAGACGTTTAAATATTTGATGATTTCGAGGTCCCCTCTTGCCAAAACGGTATGACTGTCCCTTTGTCCATGATTATTTGTCTTCAGTAAAAAAATAGTTAAAACAACTTAAGGAATTGCCGTATTTTCGATTCAGAGGCCATTTGAAAACTGCACCTAAAACAAGCATACTTTAAAGTTCTAACTTCATCCATCATACAATGCTGGAAAAAGCGGCCATTCAAGAAAATAAATGGACATTTAGGGCCTGGTTACATGGCGAATTTCACACCGGGCTGAAATTTCAGCCCGGCTTCCAAAAAAAATCGTCTTGAAATCAAATTGTTGTAGCCCAGACTGCAACAATTTGATTTTATGAGGACCTGAATATCTGAAAAAATATCTCATGCAATCGCAACGAAATTTTAGCCTGAGCTAAAAAGCAGGAAACAATATGGCTGCCGCCACTGACTAAGCAGAAGCGTTTCCAGTGGAATAAAGGCGACAAATTAGAAAATGTTATTACTTGTCCCTCTAATTTCAAAGATCAGATGGAATATAAGAACATCGACTTCAGTGCAGACAAGGTTAAACAGTATGAGGCTGTCAGAGAAGCCATGAACTCGGCAGCTTGAAGACATCTCTTCTTTCTATGCAAGTACGTCTTTCTAGTTGAGAGATACCTAGCTAAAGACAGGTTTCGTTTCAGTTCCATCATTCTGTCGGCTGTCATCATCCCAAAAAGTTGAAATCTAAGACCTAACAAAGGACCAAATCGCAAGAGAAGCTATGCTTCTATTTTGACGATTCGTGCTCTGGTTGAAGTTCGTTATGTAATGGCCAAAGAGTAGTCGGGCTGAAATTCGCAATTGCACCAGAAGGGAAGGTAACGCTGAAAGGTTTCGAGATACGTGTCACCAAAATATATCGATATCAAAATCTCAGTATTTGTGTTTTGAAGTTTGTTATTTTAAGTTTTGTCACACGAGACCCGAAAACTGTATCAGCAAAAACATAATCATTTACGTTCATGCAAGATAAATTTTCTGTTACTTACTTGTGTTCCTGCGCCCTTTTTCAGCCGTTTAGAAGGGCTTGACCAGAAGCGAAGATGGTGTACATTTCAAATATGGTCTTGTCTTTGAAAATAACAGTATTTATTCCATTTAACCGTTGATACGTTTTTTTTCGAAGACTTATATCTATCGAAGATTTACCTTGGGCAAATACCAGGTGGTCCGCGCGTAGTACTTTGTCAAAGGTAAACAAAACAGTTTGTCAAGAGATGATTTGGACCGCTTTGACGAAGCACATGCAAATTTAAGAGCGCTTTCCGTTCAGGTCAAGTGTGGTCACAGATCGGACAAAAAGCTGCGTCTAAAAGCAACTCAAAAATATGCTGACAAAGGCGCCCAAACAAACAAATCCAACTTCGCCAAGATACTAACTGTTTATTCAAGCGATATGTGAAATTCTCACCGATTATGTTCAGCAACAAGGGAATTGAGCACTAAAATAAAACTGGCCTCATTTCATTTTCATCCCTTGTGTCTTCTCCTTTTTCTCTCCCGATGAGAGGTAATTGTTAATGAACATAATTAAAACTCGCGACGTAATTGGAGCGTCATTTATAAAGCGGCAGACAAGATGATATTTGAAATGTAAACCGCCTTCGCTTCAAGTCAAATCCCTTCTAAACGGCTCAAAAAGACTCGGAAACACAAGTAAGTAAGAGTTTAAATGAATGTAAATGATGTAATGTTATTGCTGATACAGTATTCGGGTGCCCTTTTGCGTTACTTTCCCTTCTGGTGCAATTTTTTTGTTAAGCGAGCTTGTAAATGTCGATTCATTGGGCTTATTGTACTTTGCGAAACGAAACGAAATGAAATCTGTACTTGCGAAATGAAAATCTGTACTTTGCGAAATGAAATCTGTACTTTGCGAAATGAAAATCTGTCCTTTGCGAAATGAAACTCAGTAATAAAAAACTTTTGTGATGAACCTTCTATTTTCCTACAATCATGACCGTGACACACTTTTTTCATTTTTGTCGCGGCATAGAACCGCGGGTTCTTGGTGTCTTGAAAACGCAGATCTCAAAACCTGAGACCGCAGACAAAAAGAAAACAATTTTTCCCGGCTTGTTTGCAGCGAATTGCTTCGGCGAAATTAGCACTGAGCATTGTGCTTTCTCCACTAGTACTTCTTTCGGCTCCTAGTGGACCGGCTTTACTTTGTTTTGTTACGCGATGATTACATAAAATTGATATCTCCACGCCACCAACAGTTCAGTTTTGTATTTTTATGCTCTTTGCAAGACTAAGATGTCTTAAATGCATTGTTGACGTGACAAAACAATGGCTTGTAATGAGGTCGAAGGTCGGCTGACGCACGTGAGCTGAGACAAACGTAAACATTTTGGCGCGAAAATCATGGTTTAGAATATATAGTAGGTTCGCAGAAGCTTCTTCACAACAACCTTTTCAGGAAAGTACCGCTATTCGTTTCGCAAAGTATAGATTTTCATTTCGCAAAGTACAGATTTCATTTCGTTTCGTTTCGTTCGCAAAGTACAATAAGCCGATTCATTTCCTGTAGCGGCCGCTTTTGCCAGTTTTTTATGATGGATGAAATTGAAGTAAGCTTGTTTAGTTTCATGACCGCCCCCCCTATTGGTGACCAGGAACGGTTTGGATTTTATCACTCGGGCTTTTCCGCGGAAGCCCGAGAAATAAAAGCCTTAGTTACTGGTCACTTGTTCTGTGTTATTCAGGCCTGTGGGTTGTAGTTTATCAGGTCGAGAGCAAAATTGAACCCCACAGGAGATATCGGTTTAAAGATACAAAATAAGGTAAAGTGTTAGTTACCGCTCAGTTGTCATGTGTTATACAGGCCCCATCAGCTTACAAAGTTCCTCGAGGACATTACAACAAGCAAATGTCATCCAAACGTCAGCCATTGTGCCCACACCGACACTTGTTTCTACTGCTTTGTATCATGCAGCTGTATCAGGTAACTTTGTCTTGTGTTACCTTTGTCTATATCTGAGCTATTTTTTTCGCACATAGCTATTATCCACGCAGAAAAGTCGAAGAAAGGTCCCTAAGGCCATGTTTAAACTTTGAAATTTACATGTGCAGAGCCTAATTTCGTTGTTAGGTACATGTTAAGAGCTTCTGCCTGAAGGCCAGTTTACACTGGCCTAAAGTTGCATCAAGTTTCAAACATGTTCGAAACCCCTGCGATATCGCGGCGACAAATCGCACTGAAAATCGCACCTGGTTTAAAAGTACGATTTTTAAGTTGCAACTTAAGTGCGACAAAAATTGCATCGACTTGCCGAGACAAAAATCGCCCGTGTAAACGGGGAAGACTCTGAAACAAGGGTTGGCCTATTTCGCTTAAAATTGGTACACAATGTTGTTATATGGACTTATGTAATATACCAAAGTTTCAGCTTCAGCCCCTCAGTGGTCCCCAGAGGCTGATTTTTAATGCAATTTGGCCACTTTTCAATCTCTCTTTTTAAGCAACGTATAGTTAATTTTAGGCAAAAAACCTGACTTTGTAATGCCTTATTCTTAGCCTTTTATGTGTAAAAAAAATCAGCTCATGGGGAGTTTTCGTTAGCCGGTGGCTGTTATGTCAACTTGGACCTATTTGAGGCATATGGGAAGCAACCGGAAAGTGCCTGTTTTTCAGACCTTATATTTTCCATGTCCATGTTCTATATCGTGAAGTCTTACGGTGAGGTTCTTTAAGAAAATCCAAGATTGGATTCTTAAATCCGGAGGAATCCGAAAACGGATTTTGCGTTTCTTTACTAAACAGATTAATACAAGATCTCTTGGATCATGGTGCGTCAAAGGAACCGAAGAATCCGCTCTGGAAGTGGTTCCTTTGACGCACCATGATCCGAAAGATGTTGGATTGATCTGTTTAGTAAAGAAACGCATAAACCATTTTCGGATTCTTTGGGATTAAAAAATCCAATCTTGGATTTTCTTAAAGAAACGCACCCTTAATATCCATGCAAAGTTCAGCCCTTAGTTTAGTGATATGAAAAAAAAAAAACTAATTATAAGGGTAAGGCTTTTTTACTAAGAAGCACTTTAAGAGAAGTTACCTACTACACACTTCCTGTCAAAGTCTTAATTCCTTGTTAGGAGAGCTTTTTAGAAACCAGCCGCACATTTAAAAAACTTCCAATGACACCAAAGTAAATTATATATTTCAAAACCGTAAACTATAAAATTAATTTTTCTACTGTGGATTTGAAGCTCAATTTTAAGTATTTGTTAGAAGTTTAGACCCAGGGGACTGGAAGGTAAGGGGGAACCTTTAAACTTTAAACATCATTAACAAGTAAAGTAATTTACAGCGATTATTAAAAATCATATTTCCATGATAATAAAAGGATCTTCTGGCTGTTTCGGTTCTTATTGTAGGCCGATGTAATTAATTGCTCTGCCGGGCTGAGCGAGTACAGATGTAAACAAACAGTTATTTAAATACTGAGGACACCGACCATCTAAGCATTTCCTCCCAAGCTTAAAGATATGATTATTGCGCCGGGTTCTAAGGCCATTTTTAAAAGGCTTCCATAGCAGTGCCACTACTGGATGTCTTTATTACTTTTCCTCCTGCGCGTCTCTGCAGAGCTTTTCAAGATTCGCTGTTTACTTCCTGCAACAGCCAGACCCCAGAACAATACTCTAATTTCGGTCTAGTCATTGACATATAAATGGCATTAGAACTCTGAAAAGTGATGTAACGGCGAACACGGCCTAGCATACCCACCCGCCTACCAGTCTTAGAAACAATAGGCTTGACATGTTCGTTCCAGCTGAGGCCTTCATCAAGTATAACACCCAGATATTTAAACTCAGTAACGCGCTTTATAGCAAACCAATTGATAGTGACCGAAACTGATTTATCCTAGCAAGTTTCTGTGAAGTCCCAAACACAGCATTGCCTCAGTCTTAGTTATGTTAATAAATAAACTATTTAAATGAAGCCAACAATCGATAGCTTGCAGTTCTCTCACTAAGGTAGCCTGGATAACAGATACTTAAGGAGCCCTTCAGGAGCTGAGAAAAAATACTGTGGTATCGTCAGCGTACATGAGGATACTGCACAACCGCGCTGGCAAGATCTTTCAACTGGAGGCATGTGAAAATACTTGATTCATCTCCAAGCTCTTTCGACGTTTCAAGTGAAACAATATCCAATATGAGGTTTACTAATTAAATTGTGGGTGGGTAGACAATTTGATTTAGAAATATTTTGTTCAAATGTGCATGCGGATGATGGTGAAACAGTGATACTTTAACCAGTGGAGCGAATTAAAGACATTGAAGCTCGTGAGCAAAACCTTTGACCGTGAAAAATAAATTTAATTCTGATAAACATGCATGAAGTCACTCCACTCTAGGATACTTATGGGATGCAGTAGGTATCACAATACCGAACTCCTGAAATATGCTATATGAAACGTCAGCGGTAACCTTCTTCGGTTTCTTCAATTTCCCTTTTTCTCCTTGATCTTCTTGATGGAGAGGGTGTTAACATGGCCCACTTCGGTCACGCAAACGGCTGCATTTTCGGCAAACGTGGGCAAACAAAAATCTTCTTAAATTCAGCCATCCTTTGAAACGCCAAGCAAGCCAGCTTCGTTGAGAGTCCACTTCCGTATACTCATGTTTTTAGTTTTCCAGGAGACTAACTTGTAATAGCCAGACTGTTGCTCCTCTGCCCTTCAAGAACACGCAAATGAAACAAATTCGCTCAGAGTGAACACATTTAATTAGCAATTAATTGATCGCAGATAGTTTCTTTTCTTGTAAATAACAATCCAGCCGGCAGGATGTCAACGTTCTTTTTAAAGTGCTGCCCATAAATGTTTTCGCTGTTGCATTTTACCAGTTTACGACAGACTGAGGTATAAATGTAATGTAGTAACGCATTCGGACTCTATGCAAATTAAAAGCAACCCCGGCCTAATGTTTAGTGGGCTGGACTCCGGATAAGGCGCTCCTGAATACTAGGGCGTTACCATGTCGTATAAGGCACGGATGGCCTGCACCTCTTTGCAAGCTCTATTTTGATTCGTTCTTGTTAATCTGCACCTCTTTTGTTGTTAGGACTAGGGGCATTGTTTGTGTTGTTTACCTATTGTCTCGTTTGGGCAATTATAAAAACCTTTGTAAACGGTTGGGAAAGGCAATTTTCTTTCACAGTACTTCTCTCCATCAAGATTTATAAATGGGAGTCGGTAATTATCATCCTGGGAGGAAGAGCAATAACCGATATAAGCTCCAGCACGCATGAGACATGGGCCTGGTGACGACTTAGTGTATCACCTACAGAGGGCGGATCAATACTGATGTTGATCCCAGCAAGCATACTGGTCGTCCTGAGGATTATCGCTTCTTATTATGGAAATCGAAGTACACCTGCAATGGCTGGGGTGTCCGAAAAAGTACAAGTTCGTCAGTGCTCCAAGAAAGCTAAAATAATGCATTTCCCAAGTTATCAAAGCATTAGTCTTTGAAGGAAAATCCACTCCTCTCCTGTCGAATCTTTAGTCTATCCAATCTTCTTTAGTCTGGTTGCCACCATGGATCTATCCTGACTAACAAAGCAATAAAGGAAAAATCCCGATAGTTAGACATTTTCTGTCAATTTATAATTAGTCAGACGTTCAGCGACTTGGCGGGGAAAACGGACCGTCTTAGACGCCCCCAAATTTATAATACCTAAGCCGTTTGCACAGGGGGACTGGGTATGAATAAATATTCTGTACATAACATTATCCATTAGTTCTTCAGGGTCTCCTGCAAGTTCTATACCTAATCATTCTCTGATGTATCAAGGAGACGAATCTAGACGAGAAAAAACTGAATTCCAAGTCAATCATAGCCAGCAAACTGCAGATGTGTTGGCATATCGCGATCTCTTCACGTACTCAATCAACCTAATTTTTCATTACTCGCAACGACGCACTCACGACCAATTTTTCGCTGGGTTAAGGGTTTTAAAGTTGCTTCACTTTCAGGGGATTATAGGAAAGGAGCATGCCTCTAAACCTGAAGCCAGGTAAGCGTTTATAGTAAGAGAATTTATCTAGACACCTTGCATATAGACTGGATGAGTGAGACTGCAATTAGCTATAATTGCATGTGTTTGGAATTTCCAAAAGGTTTAAAGCGATTTTCAAGTAGTCTCGCGAGAGACGTTTTGATTGCATTTAGAATGACTGCTAAGTTGTTTTCCTTCAGAAAAAAAGTCCCAAATAGGTGGATTATATAAAATAGGACCACAGAGCTTGGCTTATTTCCTAATCTAATTACAGAGTTTTTATCCACTTATCATAATAAACTTAATATTGTAGTTTGTACCAAAAAAGATGCAATAATAGATTGTTTTTAACCGGCATGAGATGGGTTGTTAGATATACAATATATCCTTTTTTCACAGCCGCTTCATGATTCGTAACTTTCAAGACTACTTCCACGTAATTTATAACCGTACCTTTACCGGACCAAAATCTGATGGGTCTCAAAAAAAACCACATAACATTTCTAATAGGGCCTTTGCAGGACCCGGTCACATGAGCTTACATGGTACGGGATAAATTATACTGGAACGCAAATGACGTGGAGGGACTTTCAAAAAAAAGGAAATTCGGGCTGTACTGGTAAGAGTTCCTTTGTTTTGGAAGTCCCACTGCGTTATTTGCGCCCCAGTGTAATTTATTCCGTACCATGTGACCGGGTCCTGGAAAGGGCCTATTAACGGCCAGTCTTTTCGGTTGCAATAGGGCACTTTCGATATATTAAAATTCAGCTTGATTGTGAGGCCTAGAGGACACAAACAAAAGAAATAAATAAACATAAACATTCAATTTCCTAAGCCTCGCTGCCGTGCTGAATTTTAAAATATCGAAAGTGGTCTATTAGCTTCAGGGTATCTAAATCATTAACGTAGAAGAAAAAAGATATAAATCGAAATTAAATAGCTTGTTTTTACCGACACGCTTTGTTGAAATTTTAACCGGAAGTGGCCTGGTTAGTCATCTCGTAAGTTTTTATTTGTAAAAAAGCCTCAACCTTAGTATTTTTTCTTGATATTACTAAACCTGAACTTTGCAGGGATATTAAAACATGGGCATGGAAAATGTAAGGTCTGAAAAACAGGCCATTTCCGGTTGCTTCAAATAAGTTGTGATAACAGCCACAGTCAAGAGACCATGCCACAGACGAACGAAAATTTTCCGGGAGGTAATGTTTTTACCCATAAAATCCTACAGATAGGGTATTAAAAATATGCTTCAGTTTGCTTTTGTCTGAAGTTAATTGTACGTTGCTAAAATAAATTGAAAAGTGGCCAAAATTACACTGAAATCAGTCTCTGGGGACCCTTGAGGTTCTGATATCCAGAATTCAGTTGAAAAAATAGTCATTGAACCTGAAACGTTGGCACATTACATAAGTCCACATAGAGACTGTGTACCAATTTTAGCAAAATTGGACGAGCCTCATTTCCAAGTCAGCCCCGGTCTCTCAGGCAAAAGCTCTTAAAGCTTCTTAAGTTCAACATCTGGCTTTGCTTCGATCGACAATTTTGTATTTGGGTCGAAGATGATATGTGCAGATTATAATGCATACATTAGGGATGAACAATACTTGAATTCTACACGTTCAAGTAAGGTATCATGCGCAGAAAAGGTGGGTGGGAAAGGAGAGTTGTCCTCGTCATCCTTCAAAACAGTGTTTCTGCCAAACCGCTGACAAGATTGAGGAATTTAGGAAGAGTCGTATTGCTATCTTTTTGAGATGAAATCAATAATGGTCTACTCAATAAAACTCACTTTCTCTGGAAACTTTTAAAACACAGCTACAAGACAAATTTCTGGTATTGTGAAAAACTGTGACCAAAATAGTGTTCGCCATTTGGCCTATTCACTATTAAAAGGGAAAGTATGTTTTAAAGTGTTTTTGACTCTGCTCCAAATCAAACGAGCTGATATTTTACTCTAGTGTATTTCACTCTTTAAGACTTGGTATAAGCTATTTTATAGCGAATCCCTGGTTTTGTGCAGTGTTAAAGATTTGCCGATTTTAAAGGAACACAGTCAGCAGGCGCACATGCGCATTAGATGCCATTTCATAGCTAATTTGCATATAACAGAGACGCGATAAATACTGTTTTCAACCAGATATGATAAAAATAATATCATAGGATGAGCAAAAGGACACTTAAAAATAGGTTTTTCAGTAAACGATTGAAAATCAAGCAAAAGCACGTCGAAAATTGAAGCGAACTTCTTTATGAACTTTGACTTCAGGTTGGGGTGAGCTTTTGTCAAAGAGAGAAAGCAAGTGTCCAGGTCAGCGCGGTCCCAAAGCTGACTGTGTCCCTTTAAAGGGAACCTCTACTCTTACAACAAGTTGGCTTTGAGTTGTTTGAAGTAATTACTCAATTTTAAATTTTACTGGACAAGGTTAAGATAATATTCAAAAGTAAAAAAAAATTGAGTTAAGGTTATCGCCTATTTTCGGTTTTAGATTTCCCGTGAACGGCCATTTTGGATTTTGTGACGTCATTTGGTTGCCGCTATTGTTAGGAAGCAGAGCATCTTTTTTGTGAAGCAATAGACTTTCGGGTCAAAATTGCAAATTTTTCACGTTTCCTTTATCTCCCAATTCCCAAAAGAGACTTGAATACAAAGAAAACAACACCAAATATAGAAGTTTGACCTGAAAGCCTCAGAACCATGTTAGAATATTGATGTATCGAACGTGGCGTATTGGGCAACCATATGACGTCATGTAATCCAAGATGGCGTTGCGCAGGAAATTTAAATGCAAATATAGGTGATATGCAAACCCTGTTTTGCTGAAATTGATTCCTCATCGCTGGGCTTTTAACCGAAATTTGAAATAGGACAGTATTTCCGACAATTAAACGTCCATTTGCTTTAAGAGTGGAGGTTTCCTTTAAGTCCTTTCGTATTCCATTTCTACGTAAATATCGTTTGCCCTAAAAACATAATAAGAAGCCTTTAATCTACTCCGAATAATTGGTGTTATCAAAAACGCCAAGTATGCTCATAAAAAATGTATTAGAGACAACTTTTAAAACCAGTGGTTGTCTAGAAAAGGTCGATTGCATGTACCCGTGAACGCACGTGCGCAAAACATGTTTTCACGTGACGTCAAACGTGACGTCAAAAGTTTCAGGTTTCAAACTTTGAAGTTTTTCCACCCAAATGTGAAGTTTGGTAGATGCTGCTCAAAGGGAAGATGTTTTCAATCAACAAGTAAGGAAGATGTAGCATATTTTCGAATATGCTATATTAAAACACGTCCCAGTGTAAAATTCCCATTGTACCTGAAGAAGGCTGGTTTGGTCAGCCGAAATATAGTACACCTTCGAAAAAACCGTTGAACGTTGTGTCGGTTTCTGCCTTTACATTCTTCATTTTTCAAAACTCTATTCTGTTGGAGACCATGGTGCAAGGTAGTGGTTCGTCCTCTCTTAAAAAATTGCGCAATGATTTGGCCATTCACGGTGATTGCAGAGAACTGTCAACATCAACAATTTCCAGAAATACAGTTTAACCCCCTTTAAGCGTCCACCTATTAAACGGCCTTCCCATATTAGGCGGCCATCAATGAAAGTCCCTCTTGTGACACACGATTTTAACTCGCTTCAGCCATTGAAACCCGGTAACTGAAAACAACAAAATAACGAACACGGGAATAAACATAAAATAACTAAAAACGACCGAGCATGAAGAGTGCAGGAAAACAACAAAACGAAGTAAACGAAGAAACTTACAAGACAAATGTGCCTGACTAGGACGAGCCAAAAACCAAAAAACTGTAAGAAATTCAAGCGATCACAGCTAACAGAAAACGCTACTAACTAAAATAAGTTACCCGCGAACCGAACTTATACAGTATGCTTATGAACGAAACATTTACAAAATGCCACATAACAAAGGAAACTAATTACACGGAACTAACACCTAACACGAAACTAAAAACACGAAAATATCCAATTCTGGCGCCCACAGTCCTAATGAGTGTTTTTGTATTGTTCATATCTCTATTTAACGGCCACCCCCTTTTAAGCGGTTACTATCCATTTCCCCGAGGGTGGCCGTTTAATAGGGGCTCGACTGTATTAGGAAAAAACTTCCAAGTGACCGCAACTATTCCTGAAAAAGATTGGAGAAATGTGCGTAGGAGCGTTTACAACCGAAATTATATTGTACACTCAGTTATACATTGACTATTTTAAAGACAAATATCCTTCCTCTGTTAATTTTTCGATGAGTCAGGCTTTAACTGCCTGATGAAAATGGAGCTCTTTTTACTCCCAGTATATTCACCAGATCTGTATCCTGTTGAGACGGT
>JAHPZR010009115.1:12500-17500 GCA_019787425.1 Platygyra sinensis | reverse complement strand
GAAAGACCTTATCCCTAAAGAGCTCAAATCATGCGTTGTTTATAGATTCAGGTGTGCAGGCTGCGGTGCCTGCTATGTCGGCGAGACTTCCCGACACATTTGCACGCGCATGAACGAGAGTTAAATATGGATAAGGCCTCTCACATTTTCAAGCATTTACAGGATTCACCTGGGTGTCGGGCACTTTGTTCGAGCGAGTGCTTTGTTGTCATAGATCAAGTAACAACACGGACACAATTAAAAATCAAGGAGGCAGTGCATATTCACTGGGAGAAACCCTCCCTAAATCAACAATTGTTTCATGTAAATCTTAATCTTTCTTTGTAATCAGTTGTTGTATCATATCATTGTTATTCTAATTTTCCGCTATATATTGTTCATCATTGTAATTCCATCCGTAAACTGATGATGGCACAGGAGTTGCCGAAACATGTCTTTCAAATTTAAAAGTCTTGTTCTCTTCATTAAGATTCTTACAAAAGTGCTGCTTCTACGTCCACGTAGGACTAAATATTAAAGTCTACTCGTGACTTTCTCCACCTTCAAAGACATTGACAGCGTATTTTGGTGACTTTTTTGTACTTTCCGGAACCGCACTTGCCATCAGCTTTTTAATGTCATTATTGCTAGACTCAGTAACACTAGTTTGGTTTCCTTCCATATTAAATAAGAGAAAAGAAAAGTTGAAATTCTTGTGCTGACTATTTTTCTCTTCGACGGAAACAATCGGAGGACAAATATCGACTCGGGCGGGGGTTATTGCGTGATAACTGTCCAGAGAGTTATACCACGTGACGTAAAATAGCCAATAAAATCACTCAAAAATTAATGGGTGGGTTATAATCCGGAATATATTCCGGTATATATCCCGACTATTCTGCTCCTGGTAGCAGATTAGCCGGAATGGAAATCCAGATATTCCGGAATGAGATTAGTTTCCAAACAAACGCTTACTCGCATTATTCCAATTATTCTTATTCCGGATTGATCCCAAACGAACGCGCCCTTAGTCTAATCGTTGGGCGCGAGACGCTGGATTCACGTTGTCCAGTGTGCTACTTGTCCAACACTAAGGACAGTTTTTTTCCACGCTGGAGATTTACATTTCTCTGATGGTGAAGGGAACTTAGTTTGCGGCCTTTCACGTACGGGCGTTCTCTGACAGTTAACCATATTTAAGATAAGTCTTTTATATCCTTCAGAGATTCCCTCTAGATCTTTTTCCGTTAGATGCTTTGCGCTCGCTGTTGACGTAGAAGCATTCCTTCTTTTTTCATCAGCATTATTTAGCAATTATTGAATTCGGCTTTCGTAGGATATGAAGAATTCTGCAGATCAAGGAGGGTGTTATCGGCAGAGGCCGAAGGCCGAGTTGGATAACACCCTCCTTGATCTGCAGAATTCTTCATAACCTACGAAAGCCGAATTCAATAATTGCTTTATTATTCATTCAAAATATTACCCCTTTCTTAAAGGAGTTTCGCAATTTCGCTCTTTGTTTTTCCGCTCACCAAAAATAACATAACCTCGTCCTCAGGTTTTCTTGGTCAACGGTTCAATAATCTGCAGCGGGCTGCATTTTTGACGTCATTTTGACGTCATCGGTTCAATAATTTGCGGCGAGCTGCACTTTTGACGTCATTGGTTCAATATTTGGTCAACAGCGACTGGTTGTAGTGAATTATTCGTGTGGATTTAACCAATCAGAAATGGGGAAATAATTTGAATGAATGATAATAATATATCTTGACGCACTTCTCTTAGGAAGTCCTCGATATGTATTCGGCTTTCCATATCAGTGAAGAGATTTTCGCTGATTTTTCTGTGATTTCTTGATGACGCTGACTATGAACAGTCAAAGAACACAGTGATCCACGAGAACGCTCATTCTACCGAGGGAACTTCAAATTTGGGCGGGAAAACTTCAAAGTTTGACACCTGAAACTCATACATTAGACGTCACGTGTACACATGTTTTGCATTCGTGTGTTAACGGGTAGATGCAATCGACGGTAAGTACGTTTTAAAGAAAGAGATAACCTATGGCTACCGTTATCTTCCATTTACTAATTCAGGCTTCAGAAATGGAACAACTTCCCTGGGGGAAGTCCCCTCAAAACACTGGCCACTACCGTCACCCATTCGGCCCTCGCGGACGTCTGCCGTTGCATCTTCACCTTCTGCATCAGGTAAGCCTGTCTTTTATAAGCGTTTCGGTAAGCTCGCGTAGTAAGAAAAGTACGCGTCATGTGATCTCCTGATCAAAGAGTGAGAAAAAAAAAAAAAAAAAACACGTACAGCTTCTATAAATATCTAAGAATGACCAGTAAGACAAATTCTTTGGTTAGCTAACTGAGTGATTTCTGCAGAAAAAAAAATGACATTAGAGACCTTAAGATTGAGGTTTGGTGATCTTACCGCAAACGGCAAGCCGCGGTTTCACGTTAGCCTTCTGCCCATATCTGGGACTTAAGATTCGCGGGTTAACAAATAACCGGCTGCCATTTTTGTTTTCATTCGTGCGTTCATTTCTGTTTTAGCTGAGAAATCGTCTTCAAAACTACGTTTCTATGAAAAAGAATTCGACAGGTCATAGGCGAAATAGTTTTTAAAAGTAGTATTTCCTCTCTCAAACGTGGGGTTGTGATGTTTTAGGGTGCAAAAATCTTGCGGTAAATCACTTAACTCTAGAACGTTGTCTAGCCGTACAAATGTGAACCTCAAACTGCAAACCTGACGCCAACGCACGGGTCACGTGATTTCTTCACGTTCGCGGTTCGCGGGAAATGCCGAAAAACCTCAATCTTAAGGTGGCTGAACACGGTTTTTGATACCTCTGTTTCATTTACATTTCTCTCTAAAACCCTTGATCCTTTGGTCACCAAAAATGGCAGCAAGCAAGTTAACAACACAAACTTCAACTTTTTGATAATTAAGCTGACGTATGTACCGTTGCCATGGCAACATGATCAAATATAAACAGGTGTTTAAAATCGGTTTTGTTTATTTGCAGAAAATCTAGTCATTAGATTTTCTTTATAATTTGCATGCAACAAGCTTGTAACGATACTCGCAAGTTAGCGCTATTTTAATAATTTAACAAACAGATCTTTAACTATCCCTCTTTAAAGGTTCACTGGCACATCTTGAATTTCCTTTGTTAAAGTTCAATTTTTTTTCAATCCTCCAGTTACTTATTTCCTAAAGTATTTTCGTGCCAAATTTCGTGAAATTCTAATGAGTGGTTCTCGAGAAATAAGCGCCTCCAAGAAGTCAATTTTTCACTCAATCGCACTTTTTTCGACTTACTACGCATGCGCTGCATTTAACTGGGTTCTTTTAGCACAAAGAAATAGCAGAGCTGAGTTCTTTGCATCGTTACCTTTCTAACATACCTTTGTAATAAAAGAGTAAAACCATCAATTCAATACATTGTGTTCATTTGTGAAGAAAAAAATAGTACAGATAGCGCAGACATTGAGCAAATAAAATGACCGCTCTATTTATGCCATGTTTGTTTTTATGTAATACTTGTGCGCGGGCTGAATCGCGTTAGCAAGAGCGCGCGCCAAAAGTGTGTTCGGCCACCTTAAGGTCTCTATTTGAATTTATAACCGCTCGCTGCAAGCTCGCGGTGCGAATCATTTTACCGCGCAGCGGGTCCATAATCATTCAGTGGATTTATACCAGCTGTGATGAATTTACAAATGTTTTTCTTTATATTTAATTCACAAGTGTCGCGTTGGAAAAAGCTGTAAGGTTTTGGCCGGGTGATTTAAAGTTGGGGGCTTGAAAACGGCGGTTCGAATCCTAGTGCGAAACTCTAGCTTTAGACAGTTCTTTAGCTTTAGACAGTCACCTGTGTGTCATGGGGTCAGTAAGTAAGTTAGATAGCCCCTGACTTTTCGGAAACTTTCCGAGCAATCTCATTGTTCATTTTAGTACTTAGCGCGCGCGCTCAATGGAGGACATGGCATGTGAATTTGCGTGCGCAGTAAGGATGCGCAGTAACAATTAGCGCGAACGTCCTTAAAGTTGTTTAGATAAGAAACAAAGTGAGAGCAAAGGAAAATCAATTTGGAGTCATATCCATCTTTCCTATCTACAAGCAGTTGATGGTCTGTTTCTTCTGTAGTGTAATTTTGACTTAAAGCTACTTAAAGTTGATATACCGATTGCAGGGGGGCTGGCAGCAAGGCCTGGAACCGAGTTTATACGAACTCTTCAGTTAAGAAATTTGGCCGAGCGAAACTGAGTACTGATCTCATGGGAACGAAACATGATGGACTTGTGCTAGCGGAAAGCGTTAGTAAAGTTTTGTAAACGTTTTGCTTGTTTCATGTTAAAAAAAAAATCAAGGAAAAGTTTCAGTAGTCCTACATCTAAATTCTGGACATTTTGAGGGAGCGGGAATAAAAATTGCACTGTAAACCTGTGAACGGAAACTCCACTACGAAGCAATGTGGATATTTATTTCACTGTTAGCCCTTTGCAGTTATCACGGTGTAAATTTCATTCGAGCCTTTGTAGCTGTGTGTGTAGGCTGGGTGTAATATCGACGGGATAAACGGAAGTATTTTTGTATCTCAGGACTCCATGTAGGAAATGGGTACCTTTTTGAACAGCTTAGTGACCCTTTTGCTTGCACTAAAGTTAACTGGCAGAGTTATAAAGAGTTATAGCACTTTTTGTATGGAGTACAGTAGGCACGGGGCTTATCTGTTACGTTGAGGTTGAGGATTTTGCCTCTCACGTAGGTCTGCTTCAGTTTCACACAAGGTATCGGGCATTATTTACCAAATTTAAATACTGGATGGCTCTTGAGACTAATTCATAATCCATGTTTTTGCTTCTTCATCATTATCGTCAGACTTTTATTTTGATCTTCTAGACTTTTCTGCTTATATAATGGGCTCAATCAAGAAGTTATGATAAAGATTGTGCAGGAAGTTTGACTTAAATACCTCATTTTGTAGCCCTTTCTGTAGTCACTGGCACTA
>JAHPZR010009115.1:0-7500 GCA_019787425.1 Platygyra sinensis | reverse complement strand
TATGGCTGTGTCGACGGTGCCTTTTGGTCGCACCAAGTGTGACTGAAGTGTCGAGTCAGACTTGAAAACGATGCGAATGCCATGTTGCTCAAAGTAGCGGCGGAGAGTCTCCGATACTCCTCGGACATAAGGTAAAACGGCGGCTGATTTAAACTCTGCCACGGGCTCTTATCTTGGGGCTGTTCTTGTACATAAAAGAGGAGGTATATCCGTTAGAAACAAGTACAAGTACAGGTGTTTCTTCTCTCCAGCGATTACTGATGGTTTGGTCACGAGACGTTTAGCCCGGTCGTACTGACGCTTCACGATACCCCACTAAACTGACTGAGGTGGTGTGAATCATACATACGTACAAACATACCTAAACTTTATTCATGTGTTTTGATATCTTGCCGATGGGGTTTAAAACCCCTCTGCAAACTGGAAACACTTAATATAGTATATAACCTACTAGCTAACGCCGCTTCAATACAGAAGACTGCAAGATATTGCTATCCTTATAGATAAGGTGAGAAACAAACTATGCTCCACCAAAATATGCGATCTTTTTCACACGCATTGCTACTCTAGGTACGCTAGGTAGTGAGATGAAAACAGACATGTCAGGAAAGGTGATCTTGCTGTCATTCTCGATCTCCATGATGAAACGGATTGATGGTTGTTGACTGTTTAGGTGCAGTTTTAAGAAGACGTCAACTCTATCCCGATCCAGGATTGCGAAGGTATCATCTACATAGCGCTTCCGGAACTTAGGCTTGCAAGGTGCGGAATCTAGTGCTGTCCACTGAAATATCTCCATGTAGAGATTAGAAACAACCGCGGATACCGGGCTCTCCATGGCTGTACTGCCTCTTTGTTCATAAACTGATCGATGTATTAGCAATAACCGCGGATACAAGTCTGATTTATTTACAGCAAACAGTTTAAGAGTGTGTCCATGACAAAACCAGGCAGGAGGTGATACAGCTCAAATCACCGATTTCGCTCAAACTTGACATAAACGTTGGGTTTGGTGAGTAAATGATTATGGCAAGAGCTTAGGTTAAAATATTTCATTCGCTTCAAGTTAGGGGGATCCCCTCCAAAAATGGTCTTTTGTCACTAATTTATGCATGTTTAGTTAGCTGTCTTTGATGTGGTATTTCTACAACAAGAAAGGCCATGTGAAAAGGAAATCCACTGGATCATGTTCTACTATTATTAGTTTCAAAGCACAGATATTAATTTGAACCAGACAATTTGCTTTCTCTGAGCGGGTCCATCTTAAGTAAGGTGCATATTTTGTAGTGTTGTGAATAGCCTTTAATTTAATGGTAAATATCTGCACTGGGCAACAGAAATAATAATAATAATAATAATAATAATAATAATAATAATAATAATAATAATAATAATAATAATAATAATAGTTATAGTAATAATAGTAATAATAATAATAATAATGATAATAAAATAATAAAACTTTATTTATTTCACAAAATCGGTAAAAATACGCACACTGAAAAAAACGAAATAAAAACTCTAAAACAAGTAGTATGCTTATAGAAATACAAATACCAATACTAATACTAATTCTAATAATAGTAATAATTTATATAATAATAATAATAAGGATAAAAATAATAATAACTTTATTTAAGTGTCGAGTGTATTTAGCACTGTAGTGCTAATTGGGGACACTGTAAATAATAAACTAAATATAGCAAACAGAACATAAACTATTAAGAATCCCAACTGGTGGGAGGCTAACCAGTTGGCTATTTACACAGCGCGGTCGAGGAGTTCAACTCGGGACTACCGAGAACAAATCCAGATAGTGATAGGGTGTAGGATTTGAACCTGGGACCTCCAGATTTCAAATACGGGCCCTAAATCACTCGGCCACGCTGCCTCATTATTCTAACATGGATAGTGAGAGCAATCACTAAAGTTTTCAAACAAGCCATAAAATTTTTGGGGACCTCAATATTTTTTCTGTGCTGGCATACTGTTTACATAGGATTTTTGGGCCTTTTATGAACATTCATTAAAGCACAAAAGTCATTTTTCTGTCTTAACCTAACTCGAAATTAACAAAAAAATATCTAATAAGTATTTTTCTATCAATTTCCAGTATAAATTCGGCGAAAAGGAGTACTTGGTGCATTCCCTTCATATATTTTCAGAAGTACATTTTGTGACATTCTCTCGATATCAAAAAAATGCGGCAGAAGAAGATTCAACGCTTAAGTTCCCTCAACTTGGGTTTTCACGCGTAAAATAAAATTAAAACAAGAAATAACTACTACATACAGTGATTGTACATGTCACTTGGACGTGATTTTGCGCTCTCTTTGATTCTCGGGTTGCGAAATGTCCATGCAGTTTTATGCCATCTGTTCCATTGCTTCGACCCGAGGTTTAAAGAGAATATCCGTTGCCATCCCGCCTTCATCATCAGAGATATCAACAGCTGTCGAAAAGGCTACTCAAAAGGCCGTTTAAATTCCAGGGAGAGTGATCACTTTAACATACAGATTGCTTTAAATTCCATCACAAAACACTCCGCCATTCTTATTTGGACGTTGAAAAGTCAGCTGGTACCTCCTTTTAATCAGGTAACTACGTCATGTATAGTGACACGAAGTTTACCGCTTAAAATCGACAAAGATGGCAGAAACGTTTTGTGGTGGGTTTTGTAAGAAATCCATATCCTATAGCACTTACAGCAGTGATAGCTCTTCCTGGATTTTAAACGGCCTTGTGAGGTAGCTGTTTCGGCAAATGTTGATATCTCTGTTGACGAAAGCGGGATGGCAAAGCGGGACATTCTCTTTAAACCTTTGGTCGAAACAACGAAACAGACGACACAAAACTGGACATTTCGCGGTCCAAGAATCAGCGAGAGCGCAAAAATTGCATCTAAGTGACATGTATGTAGTATTTGCTTCTGTTTCCATTCTACTTTACGCCTGAAAACCTATGTTGAGGGCACTTATACGTTGAATCTTCTTCTGCCGCGTTTTATCGATAACCGTGAGAAGTAGCTTTGAAAATATTTGACAGAAACGTCTCAAGTGCTTTTTTTCAGCGAATTTATACTGGATATTGATAGGAAAATACTTAGGTAGATATTTCTTGTTGATTTCGAGTTAGGGTAACGCAAAAAAATAGCTTTCGTGTTTTAGTGGATGTTCATTAATTGGCCAAAAACCGTCAAGTCCTATATAAACAGTATGCCAGCACAGAAAAAATGTTAAGGGCCCCAAACATTTTATTGCTGTTTTGAGAGCTTGAGTGATTGCTATCTCTATCCACGTTAGAATAATGCGTATTTGCTGTTACCCAGTGCAGATATTTAACATTAATTAAAGGATATTCACAACACTACAAAATATGCACCCTACTTAAGATGGAGCCGCGCAGAGAAATTCAAGTTGTCTGGTTCAAATGAATATCTGTGCTTTGAGACTTGTAATAGAAAATGATCCGGTGGATTTCATTTTTACATGGCCTTTCTTGTTGTAGAAATACTAAATCAAAGACATCTAATTAAATATGCATAAATTAGTGACAAAGGACCATTTTTGGAGGAAATACCCCTAACTTGAAGAGAATAAAATATTTTAACCTTAGTTCTTGCCATAATCATTTACTCACCAAACCCAACATTTATGCCAAGTTTGAGCAAAATCGGTGATCTGAGCTGTATCACCTCCTTTATTAGAGTGCACTATTGGGATGGTTTGGGGGTTGACGCCGCTAAAGCACTATGGCATAAAGGCACTATGGCCATAAGGTGTAAACTTTAATGTTTGTTTAATTAATTAATTTCAATTAATTAATTAGCCTTGTTTTGAGCGGGTGGGGTAGGTACCTTTGATTGCTACGTAAAACGTACCATACTTACACTACTTCTTTGCAACATCAGAAAACTATATATGGTTCCAATATTCTCTTGTTATCCTTGTGGTACTATTCCGCTCTTAAGAACAAGTGCAATTTGCTCGAAGCGCATGCGCAGATTGATTAGTATTAGTGTTAACTATATGTTAGGTAAACGATACATTTCACATACAATTACACTTGAACGTCACTTAAGTGCTTAAGTGCTTAGTGCTTGTGGTAAAACACAACATGTAAGACGCATGCGCTCTAGCACTGTCAGCACGATACAATCCGTTCTCGAGTTCAGCATTCTGCGATACCACACTCTCCTCTTAACGGGCGATAGCAGTTGTATTTCAGGTAATATCAGTTTTCCTTTTTAGTGCAAAGAACGCTTTTGTCACAGCGTATGGTTTGGAATCATCCCTAGCTCGGTTAAAAAATGTCGTGTGCTATTTTCAAACTATTGCGTGTTTGCTAAGTTTTAAAGAGGGAAACGAATGGATCTCCTCAGCCGCCTTTTTATTTTCTCCCCCATGAAAGAGAACAAGAAGTTTACAAATGTATTCACCCTAAACATTTCCAAGTTAGCGACATTAAAAGTACCCTGTAGTAATGTCGTGACAAAAGAAACTTCTCAAATATTGCTACAGACACTTACGGGAACCGGAAATAAATTTAGTCAGTCTTTGAGGGGACTCATTCACCGATGCAAGATATAAATAATATAGGCAAAGTTAAAACGCTTCTCGGTTGTATTAATCGATATCATTTTGTATTTTGAACTGGTTTATCGTTAACACGGTACCAACAGTGGCAACCTAATAAGAACGTGCTATTTCGAGACACAACGTGACTATTTGATAATTAAATTAGTAACTGTTTATGGATGAAATGAAAATTTGCCTCTTGAATGAAACAAAATCATTCCTCTGCCATTTTTTTCATAAGTTAATAAAATTAGTTCATTTTTCTCCAGCAGGAAAAAAGCCAGCATATTTTCCTTTGCATGTTTTTGGGAAAACAAGGGTATCATGTTACAAACTTTGCGAGGAAAACAAAAGTATCAAGTTACAAATGTTGGCATTGAACAAATAAAATTATCACGTTTGCTAGTTCAACGTATCAATGAATTAAAAATAAACGAACTTCAACGTAAAACACCACAGTCAGTGATAGGGCCTCGCACATTTACAAACACCTTCAGAATTCCGAACACTGTCGCGCTTTGTGTTCGGTAGACTGTTTTCATATTTTAGATCATGCCTCTACGGGCTTCCAACTTAAGATAAAGGAGGCATTTCATATTCATAAACAACAGCCTTCCCTGAATCAGCAATTACATCATGTAAATCTAAAACTATCCTTTTAATTCTCACTTTGTCACGTTTTTTGTACATTCCGTTGTTACTAGCATAATTAGCATTTTTTCTTTCTTATAAATTCAACTTGTAACGCTTTTTACATTAATTAACTGAAGATGACTGAAGTTTCTGTCGAAACATGTCTTACAAACTTAAAAGTGTTGTCGTTTTCTTTAAAGTATTGACTTGTCTGCTTATATCAAGATCGTTTGGAAATAATACTAACTTTGTATTAAACTACCAAATACTCCATGAATTTTACAAAGTTTACTTAACTTAGAAAAAATGTTTTACCAGGAACCACAACTAGGGAAAGGTTTTTGTAATTGTTGCATTTTTCATTTTACAGCTTGTGGAGGGGTCTTCAATGGTACTTCAGGAGAGATCAACGTAATGAGCACACACTATTCAGGATATTGTCATTGGGACATCCATTCACCATTAATGAACTCAAGTATACTTCTAGTTGTTGAACATTTCCAAACGCGGTATTGCCGGTAAGAATGTTTGATTATTCCATTGTTGTCATGATCCAACTTTTACGCGTTGGTATTAGTTTTAGTCGATCGTGATCTGAATCCAAATTACCCCGGCGAACGCGAATGCTTTGTCTCATTCTGTGACGAGAATGTCCCCCGCGACACCAACATCAGCAAGGTATGGGATCACGGAAAGGGTTTTTCTTCTCTATAAAAACATAAACCAATCACAAAATATTAAAAAAGTGACCCAAATATGTATGAATTATGAAGACTGTGAAAGAACAGTAACGACAAATAGAAACCTTTTATCCTTATTTTACTTTCTTGAATGAGAAGTTCAGCTCCTTAATCCAAGGGTGTTCATCGCACTCCAGGACCTGTGTATGTATCAGTGATTTTGCAGTAAACTTAATTTTTGACTTTTTTTGTTGTTCTTGATTTAAGTCATCGTATGTAAACCATCGATCTGGAACCGTTTGGAGAAAACATTTTTTTCGACCTGTGTATATATAAGGAATTTTCATAAACTTACTTTTTAATTTTCTTGTTACCGTATGCACAACTTTTTATTTCGCCTTTTAAAATATATTTTGTGTCGTCAAACAAGATAAACTAAGTTTGTTTGATTAATAACTACTTATCTGATGATGGTCACTTCTGATTAGTTTCATTTTGCGATACTTTTGTTGACTATTGAATAATGAATTTTTATTGTCGTCATGTTTGAGATCCTTTTGCCGTCTTATGGTTTTCATTATTGTCTTTGATGTAAGAGTTCATCTTACTTCTGAGACCAATAAATTGCTTTGTAATTTGACCCGCTGCTTCATCATTTATTTTGTCAATAACTTTTTCATTTGTTTTATCATAAAATGCACTTGTTTCATCATAATCGCTGAAATCAAATTGTCTTTATCGTTCTAAAATTCTTTGTACACATCTTTTGTCTCAATTTCGTAACATAAACTGTCTGTGTCCGTGAAAAGTAGTTTGGCTTTTTTGCTATAGTTAGTTTTGATATAATTGTCAAGAAAATCATACATTAGTGTTTTACTGAGATCCAATATACACATACCAACATATGCAGGCTTATTTAATAATATATAGATTTAGGCCAGCCTAAAAGCGTAGCTCCTTGGCCGGGTTGTTCAGTGCCCGATTGAGCTAAGCCAGGAAAGGTAGAATGGTGATTAAGTTTTGTAACCGTGCAGTGAGGTTTTCTTTTTACTGTGTGACTTTCTGTCTTGAGTTTTATAATCACCATATACTCAAAACAAAGCTGCAAAAAATGTTTTTGGTATAGAAGAAAAAGTTATGATTCGAATAAATTTTAATCCTGGGCTAGCGTTAACACGCTTCCGAACAATTCTGCCCTGTTTTCAACAAGTTAACCTAACATGAGCTGCGATCCAATCGAGAACCAGCACTTGGTCAGCGGTCAACTTCAAAAAAATAGGTCACCTCGATGAGCTGTACACTTGAGCCTGCGATATGGTCATGTGATACTGGTCAGCAGATACCTTGTTTGACAGGTGTCAATTGATCATAGCGGGGATGTCCAATATCAAAGAAGTACACGGTAAACCAAGGTTGCATGTCTCTGTCAACTTATTATTTGGAGTATGGCCGCCATGTTGCGCGACTCCACCACCACCGTCGTCGTCGTGCGTACGCGCCCACGAGCAATACCGCTGCCCATGATAACCATGCGAAAATCAATTCATGGTTTTTTTCCCTATATGGTTATGGGGCTCCGCTTGGCGGCCCTTCGGGTCGCCGGAGCTCAG
>JAHPZR010009114.1:0-12500 GCA_019787425.1 Platygyra sinensis | reverse complement strand
GTGTTTATAAATTGAGGCAATTGCTATATCTCTATAAAAAAGGGAGTATACTTATTTCCATTAAAGTAAGGACAACAAAAATACTTTATTTCACCCCATAATTATTACAAGAGAAAAAAAAAATATGTCTATACATACAACAGATGATAGGGGTGCTGGCTGCGAGTGCCCAAAATAACCTTCAAGTTGAAAAGGCCAGGCAGCCAGTAGCACTTAACTGAAAAAAACTAGAGTCACTCAGTAGATGTTGGATCAATGAATGTAGTACCTGGATTTTCCTCCACATCATTTGCAATGGATGTAAACATTGTAGCATATCATTTGCATAAACCAAACCATCACCTCATTCCAGAACTTGTAATATCCAAGAACGTCTTTTAACGTTGGCAAGTAAATAAAAAGCTTTTAAGTAGAACGTCATATTCCAAGGTCGGTCTCACACACGTTAAGAGGCATCCTTGGCTTTGACAAAATTGTCGTGACAGCCCTTGCAGGAATCTAGTATACTTTAAGTATACTTTTAAGCAATTAGAAAAGTATACTTAATTTGTACTTAAAGTATACTTTAAGTATACTTAGAGAAGTATACTTAAAGTAGTACACTTTTGGTCACCTAAAAAGTATACTTCGAGTATACTTTATCTGAAGTATACTTCAAGTATACTTGACAAAAATTATACTTAAAGTATACTTTATGCACACTCATGTTAGTACACGAGCTGACTATAAACACTGAATTTGCTATACTGATGCATAATTATACTTACAGCTTTTTGACCACGAAAATATGTAATGTAAAGTTAACAAATCAAATGTGGTTTAGCATTGTCTGCACTCTTATTGACAGAAAGTACACTCATTGTGGTGCTCAAAATGTTGTGGACTCAGGAGATGCAATATTAACCTTCATTACACTTATTGAAATTTAAAATTCATATAATTTTTTGTCAGTATCCAAAGGAGGAGCCCACACTAGATCAAAGACTAGCTGGAACATCCTGTTTCTGCTCAAAATTGATTTTATTTGCTAAATTTCAAGGTTTCTCTAATATGGCATACACATGTATTAACCTAACTAACATTTTTGGAAGATTTAGCTTCAAACTCAAAGTTGAGAGTTTCACCCTGAAGACTGCAGCTTATATCTATTTTCTTTCAGATCCCACAGCTTAATTATAATGGGAATTACACTGACACTATTGTGAAACTTAACTTTTAAACCATGTACTGATGTAGTTCTGTTTGTGAATGCAAACACTTTAAGCTTTTGTGCTTCAACAACTAGAACAAAAACACACAGCAACATATTTCAGTTTCACCACAATAAATTGCTCATAACAGAAACATGATTTCAAGCCAAGATCCATCAGAAGCTTTCAAATCTGTTTTTGTTCCAGTTATGATTGTAAAACAATAATTAAAAGCTGAAATGGTCAAGAAGAAATCTTAAGACAGAGATCCAAATCTGGCTGCCAAAATTTGCCAAGTTCAAGTGTAGTGATATCATAAATCATTACAGCTGGCAGTGATCATCAAAAACACTATATAAAGTCTTAATCCAGAAGGTCTAAGATTCTTTATACTTACAATTGTTCCTACAGCCAAAAGATCCAGATATTGTCGCTTTTAAACATCATTTAGCTCAGTAAAATTGACCTGCTGTAAAATGTAGCTTCACTGTACAAATGCAGTTCACCCAGTGTCAAAATTTCCCGCCCTTTTCAGAGCATTGCATTATGGGTTATAGCACTCGTTCCCAGGGTCTACCAGCATTCAAAATCCAAGATGGCGGCTCATTTCTGGCATGTTCGTATTCCACAAAAGAACTCGCCTTTTTCGAGATCTTTACACAATGTGGAGACCTGCCAAATGCAGGAAAGTCTTGCAAAATCATTGGCACAAGCTGGTGCATAGCTATCCCAAGCTACTTTGCTACTACAGAGCTTCACAATATCTACCTTTTCCTGAGAAGGATGAAGTTAAATTAATGCACGAAGACATGAAACATAATTTGTGGCCTAGCTTGATATCCACATTGCTGGTATTTATAATAATGATATTGTACCATCAGGTTTTCAAAAGAAATCAGCAAGTAGACACTAAACTATACGAATCCTTGAAATTCCAATAGCATTCCGGGAATTCTTTTTGCAAGGGTAAGAAAAATAGTCGATGTACTTCCTCAGCCAGTGCCATTGACAATGCTATTTGTATCTGAAATAAACCTAGTAATGAAACTGTTTATGCAGGTTAAGATTCCATGCGAAGTGGGCACTTTTACAGACAGCAAACATACCTTGCCTGTGTCATACACTTGTATCAATCATTCAGTGCAATCCCTACTTAATTTACTTAGTTAATTCTTTGTGTTACAGGCACAAACAAGTATACTTAAAAGTATACTTTACTTTAACAGCCACTTACCAGCTATGTTAAATAGAGAAGAGATATACTTGAAGTATACTTTCACATTTCAAGTATAAATGAAGTACATTTACAAAATGTACTTCATTTATACTTTTCATCTTTAAGTATGAATGAAGTATACTTCAACTGTACTTTCTTTTTGGAAAGTACATAATAAGTATACTAAAAGTATACTTAAAGTATACTGCATTCCTGCAAGGGAGCCGATCCTTGACCGGTATTGTTCGATTGTAATTGTTCCTATGCTAGCAGCTAATAACACAGACAACAGCAGTGTAAGACTCTTATTCAGTGCGAGTATTTTTGAGAGTACTATAGCTCTTTCAGTTTGAGGTGTAAGCCACACCGATAGTCCAACCCGATAGATACGTGCTTGTCAGAGCTTGTGAGATTACTCGTGACTCCTCGAGAAAGCTTACTTGTGAGATATGTGGTGCAACCCGCACCGGATTCAAAGCCAATGAATGTGGGCTTGCGAAAGAGTCTAGCTTCAGTGCAATCCGCACTAAACACAAAGCGAGTCTAGATGTATGTTACCTTCCCTCGCCGAGGAAACTCCGCTCAGCAACACCTGAATGAAATAACAAACAACAAACAAGGCAAATTATGCAGTTCAGTTAATTTTCGATTCGAAATGAAAGAAAGCCAATCCATGAATCATAAACAGCGCGACAGAGCAGTTTTGAAATAGAACATAACTTACCTTGAACAAATACTACTAATTGCGTCGGATAGTTCTTCAAAATTCTCCCGACAAAGGGAAAACGGTTGCACGGTGACTACTACACGCTGGAAGCAATGGCCGACGAAACAACTTGAACTAGTACCCAGACTATTTATACTCTCGGAGATCTGTCACGTGTCATCTCGTCCTCAAAGTGACAAACTGACAAACAAGATTGCCTCTGACTAAGGGTCTTTAGTATCACCCAACTAGTGGTCTAATGCAAATCCTGCATTTTGATTGGCTACGCTACTAGTGGTCTAATAGTAATAGTCATCGAGTAGCGAAATTCGCCGGTTTTTCTTTCGTTTTTTCCCCCAAATAAATATTTCTTCAACTTGCATTCGCTAACTTTATTACTGCCTTTTCTGTCCGACTAGTTGGGTGATACTAAAACAATTAGACCCTTCGCCCTCAAGGGCCACGGGTCAATAGCCCATTCGGCTTCGCCTCATGGGCTATTGACCCGTAGCCCTTTCGGGCTACGGGTCTAATTGTTAATTATGCAGAGCATAAGACCCAAAAACACAAGGCTGGCTGGCTCAAAATCGAACCGTCGTGCTGCGAAGGCCAAAATATTCCCAAGGAATGAACGTAACCGCCTCAAATCACGATCAGCCGAAGCTTGAATAACTCGCTTCCCATTCCATCGGTCGCTGGTTCACAAATCTCATCGCAAGGGCCTGAAAATCGCTCGTTTACCAGCTCAAATCTGCCTCTTTCGCTGCTGCATCATGCATGAGGCCAACGGTGAAGATACCGGATTTGAAAATCGAAGCTTAGCGACCGCATCCGCTCGACAAAAACAACACTCGGCAGGGGTGGGAGGGAGCTATTGCCTATATGATTTTCATATAACCACCACCAGTGCTAACTCGCTGAAAACGCTTCAAAACGGCCTCAAACACCGTGAAACAACAAAGAATATGAAAGGAAAGCAAGGTAAGTCAGTTTTATTTACACAACATTACATTTTTCAGGTATTTAAAGCAAACCCGTAAAGTTCCCATACAAACCCTTGTAAATCGCATCTTTGTAACACAACACCGCTCATTCTCGTCCCCAGAGGCCGCGATCCTTTTGGTCAGTGACGGAGATCGCGACCTCTGGCTAGGTCCAACACCGGAAGTCCGTGATTCACGGACTTACCGTCACTCTGCGCAATGCTCAGAGTCAAGTCCGACAAATCTGATTGGTTCTGGTCTCAATCTATTGTGTTTACAAGGCCATTCAAAACCGGAATGTCGTTGGACCGGGCCAGAGGTCGCGATCTCCGTCACTGACCAAAAGGATCGCGGCCTCTGGGGACGAGAATGAACAGCGCTCGAAGGTAAGAGTCACGTTCGCGTATGTTTCATTTATATTTAATTAGTTCCTCTCATCTCGCGCTTGGGCCGCCTGTGGATTTAGCTGGGGAATATTTAGTGTTTAGACCAATCCTGCACGAGCGAAAATATCTGATGGCTTATAAATGTAGACAGCTCAAAGGGACACAGCTTGCGCACATGCGCATTAGATACCATTTAATAGCTAATTTGCATATCACAGAGACACGATCCATACTGTTTTTAACCAAATATAATAAAAAGAGCATTATAGGATGAGCAAAAGCACACTCAAAAAAAGGTTTTTTAATAAACGCTTGAAATCAAGACAAACACTGCGAAGATTGAAGCGGAATTCTAGATGTATTTTGATGTTAGGTTGTGGTGAACTCTTGTCAAAGTGAGGAAACTAGTGTCCAGGTCAGCGCGGTTCCAAGGCTGACTGTGTCCCTTTAAAACAAGAATTTTTAAAAAAATTAAAACCGGCCTTTTTAAACTCTTTTGCGCTCACAAAAACATTACGTAATATTTAGCAATAACGTTTTGCGACAGAACATTACCCGGAAACAATTTAAAAGATGGTTAGGACTTGTTTCCATATCTCAAACCGCCCTTGGATACCTTGTGATGCGTACACAAAGTAAATACTGATTATAGGCCTAGGCACTGAAAATACTGATTAGGGTTAGGGTTAATGCAAGGGGTTAATGGTTAGCTTCTTTATAGCGTTCAAGTTTCCGGTATGTTACCGCGCTTTAAAACTCACGGTTACTCACACTGTCCGACTGCGCGTTTGTTATCTTTTTAATCTTTACGCAAACGTTCAGCTCGTGAAACGTGATATAGTTACCGCCGTCATCTACTGTTAGATAACAACCGACTTTAACTACGCGAAACGTGACTCTCGCCTTTCAGCATATGAAGGTGTTATGTTACAAAGGGTTTGTACTTTACTTTACTTTTAAGTACATATGTACATACAAACATATAAATAAATAGCTTCTGGAAGACCTAGCAACAGGAATGAACTTCCCTGGTGATAAAGGCCACCAGAAACAATATATGTTAACTAAGAACATGAATAAAATATCCATAATGACAGGCAGTATTATAAAACGAATAAAGTAAAATATTATATGTTACAAAAATAATGCTGACTGAAATCAAATAACAGTTACATTAAATCTCAGTCTGCTATCAGTAGCAAAACAGTAGAGTCTTAGGTCTTTTTTGAACATTGAGTTGTGATTCCCTCTTCCTAATAGATAAAGGTAAATTTTTCTAAAGACGAGCAACTCTAGGAAAAAAAGACGACCTAAATAATACTGTTCTTGCATAGTTAGTTTTAAAAGTTAGTTCAGTGTTCTTCAAAATATCGGGTTCATGCTCAGAATTATAAAACTACAGATAATTAGAGATATCGAGGCCATAATAACTATGCAGGCATTTGAATGAAAAAAATGAAGAGGAAATAGATTCGTCTAGAAGATAGCTACATTAGACTAGTCTTATTCGAACGTTCTTTTTAAGAAATCCTATTCCCAACCATCAGCTTAGTCTCCCGACGTTGTACAGCCTCTGCCATATCGCTTAAATAAGCTTGATGAGTAGACCACACTTGAGAGGTCTAAGGAGGTGAAAATACAGCTTTTTAATAACATCAGCAATGACACCGTCGACAAACGTCAATAGACATTTTAGCCTTAATTTTAGTAAATTTTCAGTGTTATAAAAGTAACTGACCAACTAACTCAAAATATCGGGTTCATGCTTAGAATTATATAACTACAGATAATTAGAGATATAGAGGCCATGATAACTATGCAGGCATTTGAATGAAAAAAATGAAGAGGAAATAGATTCGTCTAGAAGATAGCTACATCAACCAGTCTTATTCAAACGTTCTTTGTAACAAATCCTATTCCCAACCATGAGCTTAGTCGCCCGAAGTTGTACAGCCTCTGCCATATCGCTTAAATAAGCTTGATGAGTAGACCACACTTGAGAGGTCTAACGAGGTGAACATACAGCTTTTTAATAACATCAGCAATGACACGCGACAAACGTCAATAGACATTTTAGCCTAAATTTTAGTAAATTTTCAGTGTAATAAAAGTAATTGACCTCAATGCCTTGTTGTCTTTTTTATAGTCATCTTGCGTTTCAGGGCGGTTTGAAACCTTTTAAGCGATTTATCGTTTTCTGAGTTAGAGTAAAAGCTACATACTCGGTTTTAAAGTCACTCCTTCTTGAAGCGAAAAAAAGATGCCAGCCGCCCCAATTCCCTCACAGAACCATAGTACAGGGTTAAGCGCTCCGTTCCAGTAAAATTCCAAGCCAAATTCATCTCCACAGCGCACGCTACAAATCTCTGGATTTTTAGTATATTGACGGGTCAACAGATCATAAGTTGCTTGATCGATTCCACATCGAAAGTGAACAGTACAAGAAGTTGCGTGATTCAATGATAATATTCTTTGCATAGTGTGTTGTAATCGGAGAGGTTTGTTTACGTCTAAGGAAAAAAATACCTTGACCTTTCAAACGAATATAAATTTACAAGCGCTAAGGCTAAGTTTTAACTTTTTTTCCTGAGAAAATTCCACCTTTGCTTCTGGCAAAGTTAACACGATCTTACATTTATCACCGCCATCGTATTGCACGGCCAGCCGCAATACCTTTATAGCGCATTGAATATCCCCTTCGAAAGTGAACGGAAACAAAAATTCCAAATTACAAAATCTTCTGTTTCGCACGCAAAACGAAAATACAGCTTAACTATGGGGGTTTTTGCGGACAAAATTTCGAACGTGAATACATCAATGTTTTGTTAAATAAATTATTGTTATGCGTAATAATACAAATTTGAAAATAACATAAATCAATTTCGTCTAGAATACATCAATTTTCAGTGACATACATCGATATTGTATAGCTTACATCGCTTTCCTGAATCATTCGTGCGTGACCGTATACAACTAAAAGATGCGCGATAAAAGATGAGGAAGCGGAAATAGAACATTCTTTATCCTTTCAAATGTCCTGATGTGCATCTCCAACGGAGTTTGGCCCAATTTTAACCAAATAAACATTTCTCACAGACGGCCATGTTCTGTCTGAATAGTTCATTTGCTAACTTGAAAAAATGCTCCTGAGAGGGGATATGACGAAAAGAGCTGAGAAATGGCCTGTAATTGGCTGATGATGACATCATCCGGTGACAACAATTGGCCGAGTGAGTCGGAGTTTGGCTCTGCTCACCGACAAAACGAAACAAAACAAGAAGTTTAAAAAAAACTTAAAACCGCGCTCTTTTAACTCTTTTGAGCTCACAAAAACATTACGTAATATTTAGCAACAACGTTTTGCGAGAAAACATTACCCGGAAACAATTTATAAAATTGGAAACAATAGAGATTGCGTGATTCAAAGTTGGCTCACTGCCTGGGTTGTAAGAGATTTTCACATTCTCTGCATAGCGTGGTTGCGTGATTTGTAATCGGAGACTTTGTTCCCTAGCTCAAAGGAGAAAAGGTCTCACAGTTGACCTTTCAAACGAATATATATTTGGATATGTTCAAAGCCAAGGTTTTATTTTTTTTTCCCAAAAACTCCACCATTGCTTCTGGCGAAGTAAACACGATCTTATTTATCACCAACAGCGGAGTCCATGGCTGACGACAGACGTAATACCTTCTTTAGCGCATTGAATATTCCCTTCGAAAGTGAACATGCAGGCAAAACGAAAATACAGCTTAACTCTGGATAATTTCAGCCTTAGTAGCCAGCAGCTGGTCCTAAATAGATGCTTTATCTTTGCAAACGTCCTGAAGCTCATCGCCGAAGGATTTTAGCCCAAGTTTGACCAAATAACCATTTTTCCCGTCGGCGGCCATTTTTTGTCTTTTTCTAACTTGACAAAACCCTCCTGAGGGGGGATATGACGAAAACACCCGAGAAATGGCCTGTAATTGGCTGATAATGACATCATCCGCGGAGGTTTGGGATTAGTAACCGACAAAACGACAAAAAAAAACAAAAAACCGAAGGCTGAGCAAGAAACCGCCCAGCCTACGACTGCGCGGTTTAATAAACCGAAGGTATAGTAAGAAACCGCCCAGCCTACGGCTGCGCAGTTTAAAAACCGAAGGCAGAGCAAAAAACCGCCCAGCCTGCGGCTCCGCGGTTTAAAAAAAATAAATAAACCGAAGGCAGAGCAAGAAACCGCCCAGCCTACGGCTGCGCGGTTTAACAAACATATCATAATTTCAGTTTTTTTTGAAAAGTGTAAAAATTGTCAAACTTGAAAATTTCATTTTCTAATTTCCTCGTGCACGTCTAATTTTATGACTTATTTAAAGATATCCAGTGTTTTGCTTTCCAAAGTGAACAGTGTAGAACAAACCTGACAGTTAAGTTCACTCCATTGTAGGAATAAAAACTGGTCTTCAGGCTTTTATTTCAACATTCACTGAACATTGGAGAGGTGAGAACAACTTGTCTTGAATTGTATGCCTAGATTTTATAATATTAACGAGTTGAACTAAATGGGGAAAATTTTGTTTCTCCAAGGTATAAATACTTACCGTAAAGTTTAGCGAGAACCTCATGATAGTAGAGGGTAATTACGAAACGTTTTACGGCAAATGGAAGGCTTTTGCACTAGATGTTTAGCCGCTTATACGTTTAAGAGAGAACATGATATCAGTATTTGCTGCGGCTAGAAACATGCATGATGTGTTCGTAAAGAAACAAAGCAAATTAAGACTCAATTTTTTCATTTGTAGTTCACCGTACACTTTATTCCTCAACTCTCTGTTTGAGAAACTTATTCACAAATGGACCTGGATGATCACTTCGACTTAAACGAGGTTAAATTTTCTCATGAAAATTTTCCAAAGGTGATTTGTACATTCCAATATTTCATACTTTCTGTGTTTCGGAAATGTCAATTACAAAACAGAGAAATTGAACTTGTATACCCGAAATGAATTCGGCCCTTCTAAAGCAAGCACTATTTTAAAACTAGTAGTAATCAAAGATTATGAGAGTGCGTTCGACGCCGTATAAATGTTTATACAGATACCTTAAATGATTTCCCTAGCTGACTCTCAACCTCTAAAAAGCAACCTTTTTTCATCAACAACCGGGGTTTTACAGAACGATATTTCAGTGACAAAGTCCATGCCAGTCTGATTGAAGACTGCGTTGCGTGACGGCACCAGTTTCCGTAGACTCACAAGTTTAATAGGACTAAAAAATTTACATCAGCTTTCAAATTTCGTGCTAAATATTGTCACATTGACTTGTAATGTTTAAGCGCAAAAGCTAATTTGTAAAAGTATATTTTTTTCGAACATTATTCTAAGCAGGAAGCTCAAATATAACTGAGTAAACATTTGCAATCGTGTGCTCGTTGATCGCGTAAACAAACTCCGTGCGACTGATTCGAGTATTTCACCTGGCCTGATTAACAAAGTACACAGTATTTACATTTCCGTTCCCTGGTTCAGGTTCACTCTTATGGATCTTTCCTTCAGAGTACTCTTCCACTGATTCCAAATAATATTCGACCGGATACTACTGACCTTTTCTGTCGCAATTGTAAATCCACAAATGAAATCACATACAGCCCGGGGATTTAATACAGCTGTTTCCAGTGAACATCCCAAAGCCTTGGCGATCGTGTTCGTGAACATATAAAATAAACAAGCTCATCGTGAGCTCGAACGAACGTTTAAATAACATCATACTGGAAAGGACTATTGAATATAATACTACTCAGCCTCAAAATTCCACGGCGAAAGAATGAGATCGAGAGCACATCGAAAGAAGGACCAAAGTCTACATTACCTGCACACGTGCTCACATGTTCGTCACATTAGTGTCTCACTGAGACCCTACGGTACCAGTTTACTGGCCGTCACGGCATGACATGCCGTGACATGCCCCTGCAAAAATTAAGCGGGGTGGCCTTTTTTGTGCCCTTACAGGAATGTGGATTTTCCAGCCTATAACCTTACGCAGGGCAACCAACTCTCCATAGTCACGCAACAAAATTAGGCTTGCGTTCCACTTCGTCGAACGCAATTAAATTATTAAATTACTAAATTCTATTACTAAATTCTCGATTGTGATTGGTTCTCCTTACGCCTATTTGTCACGTCTTCGGTGCGCGATCACGTGGGTGTCCAATACGGGTATGCAATTTATTTTTTGTAATTGAATACCCATGTGATTCGTACGTCAATTATGCGAGCGTTATGGTTTCCCTCGCAATGTTTCCTTTAGTTTTTCAACCTTATCAAAAGCGCTGAAGTTCCCAAACGACATTTTTAACTCCGAAATGTGAAATAGAAACGATAATTTATTAATTGGACCTCGTGTCGTACAATTCAGGGAGTAATCGTGCTCATAATTTCAAATCGGCCTCGCGCTTCGCGCGAGTAATTTCATAATCGCACGAGCGGAAAGCGCGAGGCCGATTAAAACTGAAAGACTTTCGAAAACGAAACGCAAATCAACAAAAAACAAGTCCGTCAAAACAAGTCAGTCTGCCAAAAAAAAAAAAAAGCTCGATCCTGCAAGAAATGAAAATCGCCCCGAAAAGCGATATACGCCCTTTTTGCACGCAAACCTTTAATAAGGAGCACGATTAGTATAGGTAATCATACGGTTTTGAGTTGGAATTAATTTGCACGAGTGAGTTTTTCAAAAAGCTGAAATTGCACGAGCCGCTTCGGCGAGTGCAATTTCGCTTTTTGAAACTCACAAGTGCAAATTAATTCCAAATTGAACGAGAAAAACCGCATGATTACTTATTAATAATATAAACATGAAAAAATTTGCGCAGAGGATGTTTTGAACTTTACGAACTCTGAAATCCCTTCTAGCGCGCGCTTAATCTCAGGTGATTTTAATTAGCCAATCGTGGCCCAGAATGTGCTCGCGCGACATTATATTTGAACTTCGCTGTCGTAATTTTCCAGATTTTCATCTTTGTTGTATTTTCTTGCCGTGTTTGAGATTTAAGGCCAGCCTTGCTTCTGTTTTTGGAGTTTTGAGTCCAGTTTCTTCATCGTTTTAGCAATTATGATTCGCCGTTTATTGTATGTTCCGGATTACGAGGTTAGTTCATTAAATAGTTCGTAAATTTGGAGTCTGAGCCTACAACTCGCTGAAAACAATTCGCAACTGAGAATTAGCCGGAAGATCTTTCTTGAAGCCAATTTTTCTCATTCGAAGCTTCTGCACAAACTTTTCGTCCTCATTTTACGTGACATCATTGTCTTAGAAAATTTCCTTTTGTCTTTCAGTCAATCCTAATCCAGAATTACGATGTGTAATTTGCACTGGTGTTACACTTTTTGCACTGAATTACACTTTTTGCACTGGCGTGTTACACTTGAACTGCACTGCTCCCAGCCAATCAGAATCGAGTAATTTTTTTCATGTATATTATTAGGAATTATAACATAGCGCGCGCGCTAGTCCTATGGATCTAATTCCTACTGCGTCATCATAAACAAAATCCCACGGCCGTGCTCAATAAAATGAAGCGTACAGTTTCAAAAAATCGGCAAATTTGCGCCGAGATTTGTGCAAGTTCCTTTTGTTTGAGTTTCGGCAATGCGAAGATCTCCTGATTTTGAGCAATCCAAACCCTACTTCGAACCTTTGACTTTTGCCTGGTACAAAATGTTTACTTTAACTTGAGTATTTTGACTTTGTTTGTCTACATTTTCATTGAGTATTTTTACTTTGTTTGCGTATGTTTTCATCATATTTAGCTCGAAGAAGCGAATTTTTCATTGCCAATTTTAGAGATCTACCAGGTCAAGCGTTTTCGTTCAACTGTTGCTAACTGATTGTCGCGTGTTAGGATAATAAAGACCTTTGTTTTCCTTCACCGTGCATCGTGAGAACTAATTGTAGTCAATCAGAAATAAAACATGTTTTAGCTCCCAAGTTCAGTGTTGTCGCCATGTTTTTTTTTTTTTTAATTTAATTTAATTTTATTGCTT
>JAHPZR010009111.1:0-10185 GCA_019787425.1 Platygyra sinensis | reverse complement strand
GGGTCGAATTGGTACTGGATACAGTGTATGTGTCTTAGAAGTTGCATTTTTAAAGGGCTAATTCTTACTCAATTTAATGAACATCTTGTAGCAAAGCGCTATCAAATATAACTAATATATGCTGGGGAGTGTAAAACACACATAACTTAGATATGATTCTTCAACTTAAAAATATGCCGACAGTAATGAATCCGGTCCAGAATCGCCTCGAGTGACTGAAAATCTAGAAATGGTAATGTCTTGTTCTACGCCATATCTTCAAAACGAGGTTCGGTGACGTGTCCCCGATTTTTTTTACGTTTTTTAATCTAATTTTATCCAAAAATATCCTAGCGCTGCAGTCAAAGTTTAAAAAACAAATCCGTATCGTGGGAAGTTTGGGGCGCGAACGTGCTTGATGTCGAACGCAGGGAGTACTTGCGCGATCACCCGAGCCAGAGGCTCATGATAAAGTGCTTGACAATAATCCAGATCGAATTGGAATTTGGAAATGTTGGTTTTTGAGGAGAGGGGAAAACCGGAGTACACGGAGAAAAACCTCTCGGAGCAAGGAACAGAACCAACAACAAACTCAACTTACATATGACGCCGGGTCTGGGAATCGAACCCGGGACACATTGGTGGGAGGCGAGCGCTCTCACCACTGCGCCATCCCTGCTTCCTCAAATAGACGAACATTTTGTAGTGACAAGATCTAGTGCACGCTGGGTTTTCTGTGGTGCAATTTCCTTCAGCCTCTATGCTCTTTTTTCCAAGTTTTTGGCTCGCTCTGCTCTCACTTTCCGCTGTGCCGTTCTTATCAGGGAACCTTCAGGCATTTGATGCACCTGTGTCACGATCTGATCAACGAGGGGCGTTGTCACCTTGACTGATGAGGCTAATCGAGACTAGCATCACTGGAAGGGTTTCAATGCAACGTCCAATCCTTCCAAACGGATTGAAAGTGCCAGTATGTCTTTTTCCAATTGGTCACACTGCCGATCTGTAATGGCAGGGATGAAAGCGCGAGATATTGCGCTTTCCAGTGGTTCAAGTAAATCTTGGATGTCTGGCAGACTTCTCAGGAAATAGGTCCATCGATGTTTTAATGCAAATTTGTATGCCGCATAGGACACGAGGTTGAGCCACAGCGAATTCTGCTAGCTTGGTTATCTCGCTTATCCGATTGGTCACCTTGTCGTTTACATATTCTTCAACACACTCTCGTGAACCTATCGCCGCACCCAAATGTCTCTGACCTTGCACTGTGACATTAATAGCTGTTCCCTTGGACGCTTCTTTCACTATAATCTCTCTATCTGGCTTGGTGAGAACCCGGCATTTCTTGCCATTTCGATAGTAACCGAAATCTGGACCACTTGCACTTAGGGTATCCCACCACCTATTGATTTCCGCGACAGGGCCAGCTCCACTGGCATCATCAGCAAACTAGCACTACTTGATCTTGTATACCCCTTGTAAACTAGCAATGACAGGCTGGATGCTTAGTGCATACAGTCCCATTGCGATTGGGTCTCCATGCGTTGTTCCCTCGGCAGACAAAATCTTCTGACCTCCAGTTACGAACAAGCGAGTTGAGAGTCTATACGTGCTAAATGACATATGTAGCTATGATTGGACACTGTACCCGAAAGTTACGCAGTGCTGCCTGTCTGTTAAGTGCATTGGATGCATCAATTAGCAGGACACCGTCAGTTTGATCAGCCTAATATATAGTGTGCATTGCATGAATGGCGGCTTCACTGCCAGACCTCTGTCCTGCACAAAGTTGTAGAGATCCGCTTACTTAATTCAATTCTCGTTCGAGGTTGTAAAAACCTGTCTTTGATCGAGGATTGCTCGAAATCCTTCCGTACAACCTATGATGAAATTTTCACAGTTGATTTTTAATTTGTTGGGGTGAATCACATTTAGAGCCAAAATTTTTAAATAAATATGTAAGACAGATTTTGAGCTATTTTGATCATAGTTTGCAAAAATTCTGTCTTACAGATTTTATTTACTTTGCATGAGTGTTAAATCAGACCCAATTTCTTATTTCTGAAATTTTGAGTCGGGGTCATACGGGTAGATTTTGAGAAACACGTGACTTAACCTACTAGTGCCCAGTCTCTCATTGGGTACTTCGTCGCTCATTTTGGCCATTTGTTGACGTTTAATTGTTCACGTTTTACACAGAATGGTAAAAGACTTAAGCAAGCAGTAAATAGTATAGGGGAAAACAGCTTGAAACCTTTTTCAAAAGAGTCAAAAATTGTGCTCTTATACTCCATCAAAGCTGTAGTAAGCCACCTTAAGCCTTGTACTGCGCGGGCCGCAAATCTCCTAACATAACCCTCCGTTGACACAATGATTGTCGCGGCAGCACCTGTTCGTACAGTTATGTTTTTTATTGGAACGTATTTCTCTCCACCAAAAAAAGGAAAAAGCGTTAGTATTTTTTATGGTTTTCGATATGGCTAGACAGCAGCTTCAAAAAAACTTCAAAAATATGATTGCATATTATAACTATAAAGCTTTCAGAAAATGTAAGGTTCATAGTATTTTTCAAAGCGCCAGCGTAGGAGCGGGATTTGCAAACTCTCAATCAACTTACCATATAGCATCTTAATGTACATATTAGTCACGGATGTCAGAACTCGAATGCCTGGTGGGCATGTCGTCGTTGCTGCGGGCACTGGAAAAGAGGAGAATTGCAATGCATCATTCTCTAAATCAATGGGCGTATGTGTTCAGATGGACAAGAACATTTATTGGAATTCGAACAGACACCCAAGCAGGTACACACACACTTCTCTCTCTCACACACACACAGTAATAAGTGCTAAAACATTTAGTTTTAGTGAAAAATAGATGGATGATACAGTTACTAGTCACTTACAGAATTACAGATTCAATATGCGCTAATAGTTTGCAATTACATTACATTTAATTTTTTTCTTAAAATGTATAGGTGGCAGAAACTTACAGCGGCTATCAGTCACACGCGCCCTCCAACGATTTTTTCGAAACCTACGTTTTGGTGGACGTCAATCAAATGTATCCATGACAATAACGGCGTCAAATTCTCAGAGTATCCGGGTTGTTTCATATCATCTTTACTTGACTCGTCGATCAACAGAAACTGAGAAGTAAGATTTATAAAATCGTTTGAAGCGCCTTTTCGTTCGTCTCGCTCACGGGCAATGTTTTGAAGCTACAAATTTACAAACATTGTACAACCACAACAACATGAGAATGAACTAAATATAAATAAATAAACTTTATTACAGAATGAACTACAAAAGTCTAACTGCTAATCTCTTGTAGCCTGCGTGGCAGGCGTCCGAATGAGAGGGAAAGGGTAAAGACGACGAGCTAGTGAAGCGCGAGAAGATCGCGGGAGGATCTCTTGCGGCTTTCATTACCTTTTTATTACTGGCATTCCCACATGCTATGTGGTTCTCTTGACGGTTTGCTTTGCATATAATTTGCCTGTCTGCTACTAGTATTCCAACCACGCTTGAAACTCGTCAAGATAGATCTCTGCATGCCGGGATTATCAGTATTTTAGCAAGGCGAATGACAAGAATTCCTGCGGTGAAAATAATCTGCATCCATAACAAGCTGATAAATAGTCAATCTCCACATAAAGCGACTCATTTCAGAGGCCAACGTTTTCAGCTACCTTGTATCTTTCCTTTCTTGACTTTCTTCGACTTTCTCTTTGGCGGATCGCTCACGGCTCTAGTTTTGTTTCGTACGCCGCCTTCTTCACAAACGTTTCGCTCGCAAAAAGTGTTTATGCTATGCAATTCAAAGACAAACCACGTTTCCTCTACATAAGAGCCCTCCATCTCAGCGAAATTGCAAATTACTTTGTCATAATAACTGAGCGATTATTCCTGATCCAACGACGATCGAACATGGCCGTGAAACTGACACGACGAAATGAACACGAATATTGTCATGGATACATTTGATTGACGTCCACCAAACTTAGTTTTTGAAATGGCAAAAAATCGTTAAAGGGCGCGTGTGACTGATAACCGCTGTAATATCATCGCTAAAAATACCATTCCAGATATTTGCACCTTGATATCGCATATTAAGGATTCCACAGTTTGTTCTGGTTTTTGGGAGAGTATAAGTCATTTTAGAAGAAAGCCTTGTACTGTAGTTATGGGTATCTTTTACTGAAGTGAAAAACCCAATAATTTAATAGCATTTAGTTTTTTAGATGAGTTCGGGCAGCCCGAAGGGCCACCAAGCGGAGCCTCAAACCAATACAGGAAAGTAAAGGAAACCCATGAATTGATTTTCTCATGTTTCATCATGGCTAACAGAATTGCTCGTGGGCGCGTACGCACGACAGCGACGGAGTCATGCAAGATGGCGGCCATACTCCAGCAAATAGGTTGAGAGACATACACCCTTCTTTGATTTTGGACATCCATTGTATGCTTAATTGACACCTGTCAATGCAAGGTATCCGCTGACCAGTATCGCAGGCTCAAGTTAGAGCTTATCTAGGTCACGTGTTTTTGAAGTTGAGCGCTAATTAAGTGCAGGTTTTGTTCATGTTGCGGGATAATGGGGAAATTGTTGTAATGAGGGCCGAGTTGCTTGGAAGTTGGTTAACGCCAACCCGGGATTAAAAAAAAGGTTAACCAAAGTATTTGTACTGCTGTTTTTGTGTTTTGAGGACCTGAAGATTTATCAAACTGGAAACACAAAGTCAAACAGAAAACCTTACAATAAAGTTACAAAACTAAAATTTTCGTAATCCTGAGTCAGCTTAATCTAGCTTTGAACAACCCAGTCCACGAGCTCTGCTTTTAGGCTTGGTAAAATCTATATATTATTATAAAAAGTGGACTGCAATGTTTTAGGAAGCTAGAAAATGTGATGATTTTGATAGCTTTCTTTTGTAGTACAAATAGAGGTTGTAAAGTAAATGTATAAGTATTACCCCAAGCTTTCATGCATTATGATAAAACTGAATAACTTAAAGCACAATAAAGGTCTCACAAAGTTTTGTTATAAGATAATGGCGCAGTTTAGATAAAATGCTCACAATTCTTTTAAACTTTTTAGCAATGTAATTAATATGGCTTTTCCAGTTAAGATGGGAGTCAATACAAATTCCAAGATATCTAATTAAGAATTCCTCAGTTAATAAATGATTATCAATAGACAAAATAATTGACTTAGGTATTTTCGTTTGAACTGGGTGACACAAAGAGTTTGTTTGCACAAAAACAAGGAATGTACCCTACTATGTTAATTATTAAGATTCAAGTATATCAATATTGTTATGGTTGTAGCAAAAAGGTGAAAACCAAATACCTTTGAGCAGTTGTGAAAATCGTTAATATAAATTAAGAAAAGCAGAGGTCCCAGAACTGAGCCCTGGGGTACACCACAGGAAATAATTTCCTTATTAGAGTAAGTATTTTCAGTCTTTAACAATACCACGTATATTATGGAATTCAAGTTTAGTAAGTAGTATCTCATGGTAATTCATGCGCTTCCGTGAGGCGAGCGTCTTTTGTATTTTGAATAACAGTGCAAGCTACAATCATTCCTGTATGTTCACTTGGTTTCATTGACTACCAAGCAATTTACTATCTGGCGGGCTAATATTTTCTTATCTCCCTCAGGACTAGTGCATATTTTAAGTTAGATCTCTTAACAGATAACACGTTATAAAATTCTCGGGTTCCTATTTCTATTGCTTTGTTATACATACACATATATGTTTATTTAACAGAACAGCCTTCCTCTGAGCGAAATGTTACAAAGATTTTGCATGAAATAAAGAGATGCTTCAACTCAGACAGGCAAAATCGTTTTTATTGATTATTACAAGACTTTGGTCGAAAATTTGATCACAGTTAATAATATTCTGACCAATATTAATTGCTTTGTGTTGAGAGTTCTCGAAATTTTGACATCAGTCTTGAACAGGTTTCGACATTTACATTTTAATTATTTTAAGGTGAAAACAACTTTTAATCGTGCGAAAGAAACTAAATAAAAAGAGGGGAAAAACGATTCTTATGAGACTTGTTAAATTTTTTTTTAAGACCGTCGCTAAAGAAATAACAAAAGCTGTTTTCTATTGAACGCTGAATTCAATGAAACTGTCAAAGGTTCTATCGAGCCATTACACTACTGTAAAATTGATATTAAAATCGTTTAAAAATCCAAGCTCTCGCCGATCTACGGCATCATGAGAGATAGAAAAAATATTCCGCGCAGGGCTTATATACAGATGTAAAATTAAAAAATAGGTCCGCAAAGCGTACTTGTGTGGGCTTTGATTTATTATTATTTGTTTTTTTTAATTTTCTTTTTTATTGCAATTACAAAAAAGAAACATTAGTATACGCACATTAAAGCTAGAGTTACACACATTTTAGAACTAAAAATTAAATAAATGAAATTAAATAATTAATAAATATGTCTTACTACCATGTTAATAATTGCATTCCAATATTGCAATCTTGTATTCTAAAGTTTTTACACACGCACAAAGATAACGTTAGAAATAGTAACATTTGATATAACTAAATAGTACTAATAATACATATCTATTGTATAGGTTGAATTATCCATTTTTTATTAAAATATTCTTGTTTTGTGATTTTAGTTTCTATTTTATACTAAATTTTAATTTTGGGCTTAAACCCCTCGATTTTAGGAAGGGTTTGACTTCTTCGGCAGTCCCACAAGAACAATTTTCAAATAATTATGAAGTAATTTAATTAATAAACCAATTAAAGGGCATTTTTTCGAAAATATCCCAAATAAAACATCTTTTAGGGAGAGGTGAATATGATGTTTTGATAATAGGTGCCAGTATGATGCAAAATCTGTCCAGAATTGTCTAGTGTGGGAACAGTTATAAAAGAAATGAGTTGAGGTTTCCGACTCAGTTTTACGGAACGTACACAAATCATTGCTTCTGTAACCAATTTTACATAATTTGGTATTTGTATAACGAATAAGTTTATAACTTTATATTGGAAAGCTTTTACATAGGATTCAAGTGCAACAGAATGTGGTAATAAGATTTGATTGATTTGATCGATTGTAAAATCAAAATCCCTCTGCAGTTTGACGGTGATATTGATTTACTTTTATTCCATGGGCAATAGCAGAAACGTGAGAGGACTGGGAAAGAGTATGGTTGTTTCCGTGTGTTTGAAAAACTAAGATATTCAAATATAAGATCAACTAAATTTGAGAGTCTTAACCCAGAATAGAAGTATTTGGAGGAGAAAATGGCAAAATGGTAGCTCTTCAAATATCACCTAGAATAGAGAGTTTGTATCGATTGGGTAGACAAGCTATAAAATTATAAGGATTTGTATGGAATTTTGCATTTTTTGCGAGGTTCCCATTTGAACAATTTTCCGCTGAAAACTCTTAAACTTGGCTGGGTAGCTTTTCATTCAGTAGCATTTCAGTTGAAATGTTTAGATTTTCAATCTAATCAATATAAGAAACTCGTCCCAGTCCTCGCACGTTTCTGCAACTGGCTATTCAGTTGGAGACAATATTCAGGAGTTAAAGAACTACAAGTGAAAAAGCCATCACTCGAAAGATAAAGGTATAAATTTAAATAGATTGAGTTATATTGATTATCAAATATCAATATAGGTGAGTTGTTATTAATCTTATTGAAGGCTGTTTACAGATATTAAATTAACTTGGGTTTACTGGAATATCTGAGTCAATTACATAATAAAAAGTAACAGAGAATTCAAACGTTGGTCCCAAAAAAAGTAAATAGACACCTTGGCAATGGTGTCGATTCCACTGAAATTTAAAATATGCTTTGTCATGACTGTAAAGAAATGTTGTCATGTGGAATGAGAACAATCAATTTGCATACAGGATCTAAGTTGTTTTAACAACAACAACAACAACAACAACAACAACAACAACAACTTCATTTGCACCCTTAATTCAATACATCTACATTAACAAAGAGTAAAAAAGTAAGATAAAGATGATGCAAAATGTGATAAAATGTTACTGTAAGTGCAGCAAAATGATACACAAAAACATATTGTTCATACAGTCTACATACTTCTTAGATCCTTGTGATATATAAATGATATGTTGATGATTGACTGGAAGTTTGCATAATAGTTTCTAGTTAGAAGAGTGAATGAATGTTTGTTTCTGGGTTCAATATTAATCTTCCAGTGGCTGTTAGCTTACAGCTGCAGTTGTAAAGATAGCTTTGTGATAGAGCTTCCAATGACTCACATGAAAAGTATACAGGTCAGGTTTATCAGCAGGATTTTGATAAAAAGTCAATGCTACACGACAAATTAAACATCAATACTACTTTGATCAGGTGGTTCTGTTTTAAAATACAAAAAGATTGCTAATCTTCCTATTCAAAGCGGGAAGTTTATTAAATGTCATTTGATGGACAAGATGCAACTGCTTTCAGCATTTAAGGATAATTTCTTGTGCACACATTCATTGTAATCACATTCCTGGTTGAGTTGAACTTATGTTGCATATGTATCAGCTTGACAACCACAAATGTGCAGTTCACATGTTTTTTTTGTTTTTTTTTTTGTTTTTTTCATTTTGAAAGCACCAGTCCATATTTGTGAACAAGACAATTGCAAATGTATCTTTTAAGGACGTTCGCGCCCAAAAACTTCCCACGTACAGATTTTTTTAAAACTTTGACGGCAGGTAGAAAATGGTAAGATTGGATGAAAAACGTAAAAAAAATCGGGGGTCACCGAACTCGTTTTGAAGATAAGGTGCATCACAGATCATAGCATTTCTAGGATTTCCAGCCACTGAGGCGATTCTGGCCGGATTCATTACTATCGGCATATATTTAAGTTGAAGAATCATGTCTAAGTTATGTGTGTTTAACACAGCATATATAGGCCTATTTGATAGATCTTTGCTACAAATGCCATTAAATCAGCTAGAATTAGCCTTAAAAAATACAACTTCTAAGTTACGCACACCTGTATCCATGTACCAATTCGACCCTATTTAAACAGTATATGAGTAATAATTAAAACTTCCCACGTACAGATTTTTTTTGTTTTTTAGTATCATGGAGAGAATCAGGAAAGGAAGTGATGTGCCGAAAAAAAAGTGGGGGTCACCGAGCATCCAACAAAAATATTCGCACACAAAGTTAACGCAAAGGTCATCAGCTCTATATTTTGTTGAGTTTTCGACTCGGTGCGCGCACTTGAAAATGACGTGGCACGTGATTGACCAATGAATAGCGTGCGCACTAGAGATGCGCAGTAGCAATGGGCGCGAACGTCCTTAAGCTCTTCAACGCTGACAAAAGTGTATCTCCCAAATGAAAGGGGTATCCCATGAAAATCCTTGGAGTTAAATTAAACAAATGTCAAAGCTTTCCTCTGACTTCTTTAAATTGTAACAAACAGCAATTGTAGTATCAATAATGTAAAACATCAAGCATGAAAGACCCTTGTTTAACGATACTTCCAAATATGGAGAAGATATTAAACACACAGTGGAAAATATTTGGCAAAATCTGAGATGTTGGAAATATGAATGGTTTTCGGTGTTTGATATAATTAACAGACAAGTACACCTATCTTCTCAATTGGAACTAAAACTAAGGAGAAAAAGGCGAATTAAAATTACAACATCTAAACCAATTAAGATCAGATGTGCAAACAACATCACAGTTAGGATTTACATTGTTTAAAGGCTCGATCCAACAAGCATATTCTGAGTACAGTGATTGTAAATTTGATTGTAAATTTTAACAATAATTAGGTGAACAATTTGCAACACACCGTACACTACTTACCAACGTTTACCAAAGTGTGCTTCTGTCAGTTCCTTGACTTGTGGCCAGCAGACCCAGTGGTTGTTGGATTAGTGTTATTAAATACTGCAGGGCCTGGTTTGTTCTCCACATGATAGACCTTTTACATGCCGCGCGGGGACTGGTCACTGGAGGTATGCGTCAGTAGTTAAGGGGGTCAGTTTTTTAGGACTAGCCAATCAGCGCGCAGTATTTCAAATTTCGACCAATCAGATCGCAGGAAAAATACCACGTGACTCGAAAAAATGGCGATTTTTCCGCGCGGCGCCTGGGGCCGAGTGTTGGGATCGAGTCCCGCGCGGCCCACCTGGGAGCGAGGTTTTTCGGGTCTAGTCCCGCGCGGC
>JAHPZR010009107.1:0-7500 GCA_019787425.1 Platygyra sinensis | reverse complement strand
CAGCTACTTCTATTGTTTGGTCAACCTATCAACTAACTGGTCAATGCACCCTTTTTTGACAGGTCTACCTTTTTTCACAATTAGTGATTAAGCTACCCAATTTTATTCAGTTAACTAGATTACCTACTCCGGGCACGTAATCGTAGTAGGGATTGTCGCTATGTAACGGGAGGGAATGTGAGGTGTAAGCCAGGTTGTTGGCATCAAACTTTGCTTGAACTTCAAAATGATGGCTGAAAATCAAATCATAAATGGCACTTTTTAATCGAAAAGTATTGTAAACAAGACAATAACTTTAAGTACCGTACTTAGTCCAAGCGCCCCTGCTAACAAAGCGCCGCCTTCGAATAAGCACGGCGCATGACAGCAAAAAATTATTAACAGGCAGTTCAGGGATCGCACAGGGGTGGGACTGGGAGGGCAATAGCTTACCACATCTTGTCCGGTTTGTCGCTGTCGTGTCGATCAAACAGTGAAAAGGTAATAGGTTTAAAATAGCAACCGGCACATTGATGACATTTGCCGACGACTTTTTTTCCCGAAGAAATAGTCGCTATAATGTGATTCTAATTGGAGCACAGACCTGAGAAAATGGCCTCGAAAACTTAGACCACTCGTCACGCAATCACCACACAATCGTAGTAGATGCGCTGTTTTAATAATGCACCTATCAATGTCAAGCCGGCGGGGAGATTCGGGGCATAGGGTTGGGATTTGACATTTTCCAATTTCAACAACAATTTCAACAACAATTTATTAGGGAAAGGTCGGGTGTTTTTGTTTGTCCATGAGCACCCCCACCCCCCCAGCTTTTACTCGCTTTTTCCTCCATTTTAACAGTAACAATAGAGTGATTTGACAAAATCTGTCAAACAATAACACCAGAGCATTCCACGAGACACTAATCCCATTGTTTCCGTTCCTTAGATTTAGTAATATGCTGTAACAGGAGCCCATCACTAGGTGATGGGCTCCTGGCTGTTATTGTTGCTGTTTCACGGCGTAATTAAAAGCACTGTATGTTATAAAGTATGCGTATTGATCGATTCAAAATGATTGATTTATTAAACGAAAGTGTGATTTATTTAAAATCATAACATAGAAAATATGAAATCAAACAAAGCGCACATGTTATACAATGTCCTCATGTAAACTGAAACAAAACGACCAATATATAAAAAGTTTTTAGGCCCGGATCGAATTGCCAAATTAAATGCATGTAAAATGCGACGTCTAAATCAATTAAATGCGACATATTTCAATTCGATGATCAGTCGAATATTCAACTGAAGTTACACAGTTGATTTAAACCCCGCATTTTACATATGCCGAATCGAATTGAAATTATGTTAATAATTTATGTTTGGTTGAATGAGAATTTAAAACACGTCGCTCGCGCTCAGCATTTTTATTCGGCAAAAAATGCGACGTTTAAATGAAATCAGCCGAACGTATTCATTCGAGTCGACTAAAATTAGTATTTGATTCGGCGCATGTAAAATGCGACGTTTAAACTAGGCCTTAGTTTTTTCCACATATAAAGCTAAATGGTTGTTTGTGGGAATACTTTAACATTTCACTGAATAAAAATTTAAACAAGACAACTGTATTGTTACATATACTAAATGCTCTGTTAAAACTGAAACTATTACTGAATTATCAAATGCTACTGCATGGTTCCTGAGTTTTTGGCAGTCATATCTGTTTTCGAAAATTTAAGGTGGCTCTGAACCCCATGTACAGAATTTTTTTAAACTTTGTCAAAAGTTGCATTGCATCCTGCTTATCAAAATTCTATAATAAGAAAAAATTTCACCGTGCCGTTTTTGAAATATACGCGCTTAAAGCTGAAATTAAGGGTGTTTTTAGCAGGTAATAGTGTTGCTATGGTTACCTATTGTGTCACGAAAATAATACTAACGTGTTCACCAATGATTAGGCAGTCGTTTTGATACCATGATTGTAGCATCAATTGATAAAGAGTGGTTATAATGACACATCAAAATCTAAGTCTTTGAATGTGTTGGAAACTGTTTTGAGCCACCTTAAGTTCTTTATTTGTTCTAAATAATGAGATTTGCTTACATCTGTTTTAAATAAAGAGTAGAAACATAATTTCCTATTACAGCGGATTAGCTCCAGCTGATGTCTTTTTAAATTGTTTGAGATGTGACATTTTATTTTTTGTAAGTTATTTTTAATCGTTGGTATATTGTTAGTTTGGATTGTTTTGTTATATGATTGATGATGAATGTCTTTATAATTATGTATAATTTCATTAACCGTTAACATAAAAGATGTTTTTGCTTCGTTTGCTAATTGATTGGAAATGATTAAGCATTGTTTGGCAATACTGTTTTCTGGAAGAGATTCAAGATGTATCAAAAATTTTTTTATTCTTAATAAGATATTCAACTTCAAAGAAAGTCGTCCAGTTTCGTTACGAGCTACTACATTAGGTGTTCTTTTATTAAGGCCAAGAAAATATTTGTAGAATTGTGTATGTAGCCTTTCTACAGGGTCTTTTTCCCATTTTTTGATGTTCAAGTTATCATAAGCTCCCCAAATTTCAGATCCGTATAAAAGAATGGGAACGGAAATAAAGTATCAAATAATTTGTTTCACGTATTGATAGATAGTTTATTAAAGTCAAGGTAACATTTAGAAGCAAATATTGATCTTCTGGCTTTTTTTGGAATTAGCAAAACTTCCATTTGTGCTGAAAGTAATGCCAAGGTAACTATACTGTGAGGCCTTATCAATTGGAGTTCAATTTAAAAAGAAAGAAAACTTATCACGTGTTGATTTGCGATTCTGTTTTTGAAAAATTAATGTTTTTGTCTTTTTAATATTAATTTTTAGTAGCCATTTCTTGCTATAATCGTGGAGGATATTTAGTTGCTTTTGAAGACCAGCGGCACTTCTTGATATTAAGATTAGATCATCTGCATAGAATAAACAGTTAAGAGGGTACCCGTTTGGTAGAGTAATTGAATCTGTGTGACATGAAGATTCTAGCAAGCGTGGAAATTTATCTAGATACAAATTGAAGAGTAAAGGAGAAAGGATACATCCTTGTCGCACTCCACTGTTGTAGTTGAAGAAGGAACTTCTTTTGTTACCGTTTTTTACAGCACATTTAGTCTTTGAATACATATCAGAAATTAAATGATAAAATTGTCCACCTATGTTTTTGTATAATAGTTTGTGTAACAGACCATCATGCCAAATAGAGTCGAAAGCTTTTTGGAAATCTACAAAGCAGCAGAATAATTTTCCCTTGTTTGCATTAGTCACATATTTATCAATAAGTGTTCTTAGCGAGAAGATGTGATCTGATGTTCGGAAACCTTTAAGAAAACCGATTTGAGAGGGATGTATTAAATTGTGGTCTTGAAGGTGAGTAAGTAATCTATTATTTAAGACAGCGGAAAATAATTTGCCTAAGCAGCTAGTGACACAAATGCCTCTATAATTTGAAGGATCAGATTTATTCCCTGACTTGAAGATAGGACCTATAAGCCCAGTAGACCATGAATCTGGGTATGTTCCTCTGCTAAGTATGAAGTTGAATAATTTTGTTAGAGAAGTGGTCAAACAATGAGCTCCACTTTTCAACATTTCGTTCCTTATTCGATCAAGACCAGCTGCTTTCTTATTTTTAAGCCTTTTAATTGATTGTTTAACTTCTTCCTCAGAGAAAGGTTTATCTAGACTATTAAGTTGTGATAGTGTTGTTTTTTTGTATTTTAACTCTTTCAATATTACTTCTTGTTTCTTGAGTAGATTTGCATTTGGTTCTGAATGTAATTTTTGAAAATGATTATATAGTTTGCGCATAGGAACCGTCGAATCAAGTGAACTTTCTACTTGGTTTGAAAGAGATTTCAGAGTAGGTCCAAAAATTAAGTGGATGTCTAGTTTTAACTAGTTCATCAATTTTATTATCTCGATGTTGGAGCTTTTTAGTTCGTAATAACTGTTTGTACTGACTTCTTGTCATGAGATATTCAAGTCGAGTCTGTTCGTCTAAAGGATTTTTATGAGTTCTATGGGAAAGGCGATTTAAATTTTTCCTGGCACGGCTGCATTCGTTATCAAACCAAAGTTTGGAGTTACGTTTTGATTTTTTGTTCTGTTTTACAATTTTCAACGAATGTTTTGCAGCAGTTTCTAATATGTGCACAAATTTCTCAACAATGATGTTGATATCCCCTACATGTTCGAAGTTTAAATGTTCAAAATCCTGAATGAGTTGCTTTATCTCATCGGAATTAAGTGCAGAAGTAAAAGAATCCTTAGAGTCTGTGGACTATTTGAACTGTCTTGGAAGGCTGAGGAGTTCATTTTCAAAATTTTCCTCATTATTTCTTAAAAGTGTCGAGTCAACTCTTATGCAAGTGATTAATTGGCAATGATCTGAAAAAGGTGATGGCTAACAAACACCCGGTTCTAATCCCAGAAAATATAAATACTAGCATACATTCTACGCGTCATAATGTCGGAAAATACCTTGAATTACAGACTTTGAGAACAACTGCTTAACATAGGTCATGAAATGTCATGGAATTTTAATAGCTTAAACTGAATAACCACATACATGTATTGTTAAAGATGCTTAAACAGGCCAACTCACCGCAAAAGCTGGTTGCTATGTGCTACTCACCAGTCTTCTTAGAGCAATTTGATCTAGATAAGAACCACACTCTCACCAGGGCCAGGTTGAAGGAAAAATGAGTAACTTAGACTGTGAGTAGGCTCTCGTGTTTGGGCCGTGGGCACGAGCGGCGAAGACGAAAGAAGACACTAGCTCACATGCCAAAGCAAAAAGCAAGAAAGCAGAGCTTGAGTGTGATTCTGCTTTCCGGTTTCCAGATTCCGAATTTTAGGAATGCCCAAACATTTTAGGTGATAAGAATTAAATCAAGTCATATAATTTCGAGGTGTTCGATTTCTCGGGGTCTGAGTTTTGGTTTTCGGTGTCTGTCTGAGTTTTCGTGACACTCGACTGGGGGTATCACCAACATTGACGTACCGCATATGGACTACTTGTACTCTTTTAATAAACTGTCTGAGTTAAAACGAAATGTATTAAAATTCGAAAAGTTACATACCCGTAATGTGTGGTTTTATGATAACCAACCCTCGCACACAATTTATAGCCCTCGCCTGATTGAAGAGGAGTGTTGGTTACTAGAGCAATTCCCACGCTATGAAGAGAATGAAGCCACTCGTACAGTTGGCGATCATCCGCGATCACCTCAGCAAAGTCATAGCGAGGAATCTTTCCTTGCAGTTGATCTGCGTTCCAGAAAACCACTCCTTCTCTGTTTAGCGTTGATGGTCGTTTCGATGTATCTTGTTCCTCCGTCAGGCGTCTGGAGTGAAGCCACACCGACTTGAACACACTAACATGCTTATCTGGCCAAGTGACGGAAATTCCTTCGCCGTTTTGCAAAACATCAACGCGATGTGGTTGTATGTCCATCTTTAATCGGCCCACCGTATCGAAAGACCTTTGGAGAGAAGATTCGTGAAAACATTCTGGACACTGACAGTTGTCTCGCAGGTAGACGAACGGGTAGCGGTTGACAGTGTTGTTGTTCCATGTCACATGAAGCATTCCATTTGAGTCTTCTTTGTGGATGTTCTTCACCGTTGGATCGCTTGCAGATTTAGCTGCAGCAACATAATTTACCTTCAGAATTGTAGAAGTGTTCAGCAATCGTCGAGTAATAGCGCGAAATTTGAATACGTGCTTTAACTGAGAAAGCATTGCTGTCGTGGGAAACACTGAATGGTTCACTGCACTGAATGTATACTCAAGCTCACGGCAAACTGCAGTCACTGTGGTGCTCTAACCTTTGCATAATTTATATGGATGAGGAATTTGGATTTTGTATATTATGCTAGCCTTTTTTCCAGCATTTATTTAGGCAAAAGCATTAAGCATTATTCCAGCATTTTAATTAGTGGCATGTTCCCGCAAAATTATTCTTTTTCCACGTACAGAAAATAGAAATAAAAATTGTTTTCTAATTAGAAATTGAAAAAAATTCGAATGCCACGTCAGGACTGAGGAGAGGTCATGTCAGGGGTAGTCAAATCATGAAAATAAATTCAGTGGGCAAAAAAATGAGGCGCTTCATTTTTTTTTTTTTTTGCCCGATTTATTTCCTCCCGACGATGATCCTGCTGGCATACGTTGGATCAATAGTGATCTAATCGACTTCTTGACTAAACCCAAAACTATTCATGATAACCTTACTGCTTCAGAACGACAAGACACAAGCCAACTTAAAAAATAACATGATATAAAACCTGCTGACAAAGGTTCTGGTACTGTTGTTATGGACAAAACTTGGTACATCGACTAATGCAACAGACAACTTACTGACACCAAATTCTACCGACGCCTATACGAGGACATTACTGCCGACATACAAAAACGTGTCACCTTTTAACAGTTTCAGTACCAAGGTACCGTTAAATCAGTTTTTGGTCTGCCATGACGCTAAATGAGCTTTGGTCTCGCTGAAAAAACTTTTTTTTTTTTTTTTTACCAAACGAATATATTTACCCAAGATTAAAAAAAAAAATGTAAAATATTTTAATTTTGTCAGGAGCCATAATCAGAGACGGAGACCGTAAGTCTTGGGATGCGCTCGGACCCATGATATGGGACAATTTTTCTATTTTTAGAACAAATTGCGCCATCCTGACGCCATATATCCGCGCTGATCCACGCACGTGTCTTGGGCTCACGTTGTGTGATGAAATGGTGAGAGTTGCGAGATTCTCTTGCCGAGTTTTCACAGCGATGGCAGGAAATAAGGCAGAGAAGAAGAACCTGGTCTCTTCTTTGGACTTTTATGCTCTGATTTAATGGAAAAGGTGTGTTTTTCAGGGTCGAGAATTTCTTTAATTTCGCGCTGTAAATGAATAAAGTCCGTTCGCCGGCTAGTTATTCCCGTAAACTTTTGTGTTTGTTTTGTAGAGAAAAGTTCTGTAAGAAAACTGTTTACTCCGGTATCGAGTTAATTTGTGAGTTTGCCAAACAATGCTTTATCATTACCAAAACCTGTGTTTGATAGTTTCTTGTTGTTTCTGCTCGTTTGGCGAGTTTGCAAAAGTTTTTGAAGGCAAGTCTGACGCGTACGAGTAGTTCATTTGCATTGGCGCAGCGCGTGCACTTTGAAGTCCGAGTCGGTGTTTTCAGATTGTGAACAAATCGGGAAAAAGATTTGCTTCGTTGTCTTTTGTGCTGAGATACTATAACAAATTTTACCAACGTTCACCAAAAGGCTACTAACATCATGTGTGTTTCCTTCACATAGTGAAACTTTACACTGCGAAAAAAATAGACGGAGTTTTGATTCAATAAAAATCTTTATTCGAGTTCATAAAAAGCGTCGTCGTAACTTTTCTGATTATTTCTGCTGTATTCACATATTTTCAGCAAAGCTTTTAATATGTTCTCAAACATTAGTCAACCTTAGA
>JAHPZR010009106.1:27500-50000 GCA_019787425.1 Platygyra sinensis | reverse complement strand
TTCGTCTTTTTCTTTATTTGATTACAAATTTCATCGTTTTCGTTTTTATAAACAATCTATTAGCTTTGTATAAACGACCCTGCGAGGAACCGAACCCCACAGAGGGGGTGTTAGTGAATGCGGCTAGTTTGTTATACATACGAGAGGTCGGGAGTTCAAATCCTACATGTGACATAAGTAAAAAAGTTTTTTTATATTTCTGTTTTTCCTTTTTTTTCTTTATTACAAAATACGTCTTTTTCATTGACAATTTATTAGCTTTGTAAAAGTTCACAGTATCATTTTACTTCAAGATGTCAAGAAGATATGATCCGAAAGACATGTGTGAAATGGATAAACTTTGTTTGGACAGAATTATTCAAGAATATTGGACGAGGCCAGAAACAATGTTCTTTGATGATTTCTTTTTTGACCATTATTTATTGTATGAGTTTACCAAGAAAGAACTTATATACATGGATATCAATGGCGACATACCATTTCATATGCTGTCTTTTGCAAAAGATGATGAGGAGTTTGCAGCAGTCAGAAGAACTATTGTAGAAAAAAACGACCCTGCAGGGAATCGAGCCCCGATCTCCCGAGCGACAGTCGAGGATACTAACCATTGTACTACAGAGTCTTAATAAAAATTAAATACAAAAGAGTTTGTGTGTTTATTGTGGACCAGACGTGGATTCGAACCACGGACTTTTGGGTTATGAGCCCAACACGCCGACTGCTGCGCTATCTAGTCTAAACACTTTACTAAATAATAATTTCACAAGCTATAAGCTTCGGTGGTCTAATGGATAAGACGTTGAGTTGTGGTCTCAAAGATCCAGGTTCAATTCCTGGCCGGGGCAGTCTTTTTATATTTTTTATACTACGCATGCGCACTCAGTAAAAGGACAGGGTAAACTGTCCCACAAGGGTCAGAGGACGTTTCGTGACTCATATATAAACTTCGCTTGACCTTATGGTTTACCAGGATGCACTGCGCATGCGCAGTGACTAAAGTGACAGAGTACCTTGTCCCACATGGGTAAGCAGACATGACATGATCCTAATATAAGACTCATTTGACGTACCATACCAGTAACTAGGGTTACTACCTTCTTAGGGCGCCATGATAGATATGTTAATTAGGGATGACGTCATAGGGGAACTAGGGTCCAGGGATGACGTCACCAAGGTGACGTCATTAGGGTTGAGGGCCGCCATCTTGGGTTAGGGTTAGGGTTCATTTGCATAAGAATTAGGGCTCAGGGAGCCAATCAGAGCGCGAGTTGGGTACAGAACTAACCGATACAACTACTCGGGCGAAAGAAGAGTCCAGGATAACTATGCATGCGCATGCTCAGAACGCCGCCATTTCCCGCCCCCCCCCCCATAAATCGGGGGAAAAACCATATTTGGAAGTACTTTCCAGATTTGGCTTGTTGCGCGATTTTCTGAATGATAATATACAAGCAACAATTTCTGCATTCAGATTGATTAAAAACATGTCAATTAATCCCAAATTAGTGGAATTTAACCACTGCCACGCTAAACCACATTTGATTTGGTTTTTTTATCACGCAATATCAAAGATAACGAAAGAAATCTTTGCCAAGATTTGTTGACAATTGAGAACACCGACTCGGACCTGAAAGTGCACGCGCTACATTATGCAAATGAGCTACATGTACGCGTCAGACTTTCCTTTCAAAAACATTTTGCAAAGTCGCTCAACATACAGAAACAATACGAAAAAAATGTTTGGGAAAAGAGCAATGACGCGTACTCGTTGTCGATAAGAGTACAGACCACGATAAACCATATTTCGATTTTTACGTTTTTATGTCAATTACGACAATATCAACATCAAAGAAAATGTTTTCTTTCAGAGCGCGAGCTGAAAAAGGCACTGCGCAACACATTGACGCGAGCGGCGTGGTTGGGACCTAGTAATTTTCGATGGGTTCGTTCTGAACATGCGCATGCAAGTTATCCTGGACTCTTCTTTCGCCCTCCCGGGTTCAGCCCCCATATGGGGCGGGAAGAAAGGAGAGTTCAGGGACTGGACTAGGTTAATCACCTGCTCTGGATGTGCAAGACCTAAAAGAACCTAGTTTTTTTTTTTTTTGGTCATACAGAAGTTTCAGTAACAAGCTACTTGTTACGCGATTCAATCGTTTAATAATTACTTACCAAAACCGTTGTATTTAGAGAACAACTAAGGCAACAGTCATTTGTCATTCCGCATTTAGTTGACGTATAAAATGTATAGGAAACAGATAGCGGTAACGAGAGGGCGTTGTTGTAAAAATCTGTCTGTAATTAACCTGGCACAAAATCACTTTTCTTACCAAACAAGGAGTTGCTATCATAAGCTGGTTCCTGTTTTTGCATCTCATAGGTCAGTGATTTGAATCCCACTTGTAACATCACCAGATTTTCCCTGAGAAGTAAGAACATCAAATGACTAACAGCAAGGGAGATATTTATTATGAATTATGGGCTTTATTTGGAGAAAGGTAGTTTAAAGCATAATATTGATTTACTTACTTTTACTTATACGTGTGGGAGGCGCGGTGGCCTCATGGTTAGTGCGCTCGACTCCGGTCCGGAGGGTTGTGTTGTGTTCTTGGGCAAGACACTTTACTCTCACATCCAGTGCCTCTCTCCACCCAGGTGTATAAATGGGTACCGGCGAATTGTTGGGGAAACCTGACAAAATTGTTGGGGAGTGAAATGCGATGGACTAGCGTCCCGTCCAGGGGAAGAAGAAATACTTCCAGCCGCTTCATGCTACAGAAACCGGGATAAGCTCCGGCAGCTATGGGCCAGGCTTGGCTCTAACGTTTCACGTTTTTTTTAAATACTGACTACCATCTTTGATAATTATGGGAAATAAAATAAATGAAATTTAAATGACTGAAAAGCAACTCAGCGACGTATCAATATAGCATATCTTGCGATTCCAGGCTAGTACTAAACGCCATTCTACTGTCTGGCCTTTGACAAGAATGTGGATATTCTTACTTTTGCATATAATTGTCCTCACAAACAGGATTGACATTAAGGGCACTCTACCTTTGGTACTCCTCGTTGTCATAGTAGCCAGCCGCTATTAGTGAATAAGCGGTACCAGTGTCCGGGAACCTTGAATAAGACACTTCAGTATTGTATCTAATCTGAACACAGGAGACTTGACAATCACAGATGTCCTCGTCTATAGATGCTACAAAGAAAAAGACATCATCACTCGTACTGTACATCCAGGTAGAGATGACACTCATTTCATCTTGCTTATTTCAAGGGAACATTCGGAAAGGTAAACTGACGAATTCATTTCTCCAAGTTTGTCTTGACTGTTTTATTATTTGGCCAAAAAAGTGCAAAACATGAAGTGTCAAAGACAAATGAAATTAAAAGATGCTTAACGATCATGGAACTCGCTTCACATTTTCAACAATTTCTTATTTCAATACTGGTAGCAAAACGCCTTTTCAAGTTCACAAGAAGCACTACGATGCTTAACGGACTTGGCAAAGACTATAAAACAAGAAATTTTCTTGAAATAGAGAATAACCTGATTCGTCTCCTCCTCGCTACCCGCATGCTGAAACTGAGTCATCGAGAATTTTTGAGTTATTTTATCGTAACTGGTTATATGTTATATGTAGCATATGTTGCTCACCGTCAATCTCGTTACTGCAGATCTCGTCCTCGGGTGATGTGCAGGCGCGAATCTCGGGGAAATCTCAAAGAGAAAAAAGACCAACAAATAAAGTACCAGCCATTTACAGCATCTGGTCAAATAACTTACCTCTGCTAAATAAAGTTACAGTGGCCCTCGTAGCCTTTTGAATGCAAAGATATTCGCTATATAAATGCTTCTGAGGGAGATTCCATATGGTGTTAATTTATGAGTGGGCTAGACTCAGCATTGGTACATGTCTCATATATATATATTACCTTGATAGCCGGGAATTCGACATTTACACTCGTTTATAGTTTTTTCTGCTCTGCATTCCTGAACGCATCCTTCTGGTGTGTAGGTAGGGAAGGTTTTCAACTTTTTGCTCGTGCAGTTGGTGGCGTATGGTTTTTCCAAATTCTCAAACTGTGAAAGAAGCAAGCCATGTCAGCTACTAAGGTTAATGATGACCAAGTAAATTTCGAAAGCTGCGTGAAAATAAGTTACAAATCCGAAACGTCTGTGATCTAGCCTTCAATTTAAAATATGCTTAGGCAAAATTAATTTTCAAACCCAGCATGGAGTAAAAAAGTAAACACAGCCCCTCAAAATAACTTTTAATCGAAAAAATAAACAAACAAACAAAAAAAGTACCGAACTCAGCAACAGAAGTGATTCTAAGCCTTGGAGCAAAGATATCCGAACCGAATCAGGCATGACAAAAAGCTTTAATAGGCCACTCTATTTGCGTTGTTAAGTAAAAAACAAACAACAAAACAACAAAATAACTAAAAAACAAAACAAAACAAACATACCCTTTTCTGCGAGAGAGCAATAAAGGCGTGCTGTCCAGGTCCCACATTTATTCCTTCCCATTCATCGAAATATTCACCTTGTCCATGAATCAACACTTTGAATCCTTCAGAATATTTTCCTTGAGTGTACTCATATGTCTGGGTATCGAGAATTACAGTCAATCCGGAGGCGACCCCAGCGGTATCCACTGATTTTACCGTACCATCATTACCTGAGTTAAAGGTATAACACATACCCCATGGAGTTACCATGGGAACAAAGTCTTTAGCTGAACATTCCGTCTCTTGCCAGCCAAACGTACACCTGGTTCTGGCGAATTCACTTATATTCTGGCTGAAGTTCCGATACAATTCTTCGATGCTGGGCTGATGACCTGATGTCTGCATAACAGCTATGAGATCTTGTCGATATTGTATCGTGCAGTTTGGTATAAGGAGGGCTTCTTCTTCAGGAATGGGCGCACAGCAGCAAAGCAGTGATAATCCGCATGGCCGATGACCGCGAACCTCTGAAGTCACGGCGCATGAGCTGATGTTTAAACCGCTGGATGTAAATAGTGGGTTGTCATCAGTCATGAGAATTTTGCTTCTGGCAAAAAGATTGAGTGGGCAGATCGTAACAGCTGGAAAGTCCATCTCTTTGAGATTTCTCCTGCTTAATACAGTGCTTATTGGACGACTGTAGTATTTGTTAAAAGCCCTGTAAACTGTAAATACATAATAACCACCTGAGGAAAGCAGTAACACAAGCCAGAGAAGACGAATGAGAACATGGCGCCTCATGAAGACATAACGAATCCCATGCAACGTTGTGTTATCCACAAACTCCCGCCACATATTTGCTGAGGTCTGGTCTTTGTTAGTTGGCTTGGGTGGTTTTTGTTCCTCTTCAAATTTTGCCATTACAAAGTCATTCGTTTTTCGTTCCATGGAACTTATTTTCCTTGACTTCCACAATCTTCTTCCAAGTACAGATTACTTCTGGAAATCTCTGTTGAGAAACCAGTTCAAATGTTAGAATAGATCTCGCGGAGCGGATTTCAGCAGTTCATTACACGTCCAATTTCAGTTTTCTTTTCCTTCTAGCAACGATAAAAGCCCGGCGATTGTCATCTCACTCACCCTACTTTGAGTTTCTCTGGTCCAGCGACTGAATACTCGAAAAGTATTAACAGAATTGCCAAAATTCCAAACCTTAAGGACGTTCGCGCCCAAAAACTTCCCACGCACAGATTTTTTTAAAACTTTGACTGCAGGTAGAAAATGATAAGATTAGATTATTAACGTAAAAAAAATCGGGGGTCACCGAACTCGTTTTGAAGATAAGGCGCAGCCCAGACCATAGCATTTCTAGGATTTCCAGTCATTCGAGGCGATTCTGGCCGGATTCATTACTATCGGCATATATTTAAGTTGAAGAATCATATCTAAGTTATATGTGCTTAAAACAGCATACATGGGCCTATTTGATAGATCTTTGCTACGTATGTCATTAAATCAGCTAGAATTAGCCTTAAAAATTACAACTTCTAAGTTACGCACACCTGTATCCACGTACCAATTCGGCCCTATTTGAATAGTATATGAGAAATAATTAAAACTTCCCACGTACAGATTTTTTTTGTTTTTTAGTATAATGGAAAGAATCAGAAAAGGAAGTGATCTGCCGAAAAAAAAGTGGGGGTCACCGAGCATCCAACAAAAATATTCGCACACAAAGTTAACGCAAAGGTCATCAGCCCTATATTTTGTTGAGTTTTTGAATCCGTGCGCGCGCTTAAAAATGACGTGGCACGCGCGTGACCAATGAATAGCGTGCGCACTAGAGATGCGCAGTAGCAATGGGCGCGAACGTCCTTAAGGTGGCTCAAAACAGTTTCCAGAAATTAGATTTGATGAGTCGTTTTAACCATTCTCACTTGACACTACAATCATGGTATCAAAATACTTCCTTCCCATTTGTGAACGCGATTTTGTTTTTTTGGAACGCAATAAGTTACCATAGCAACAGTATGACCTCCTAAAAACACCCTGAATTACAGCTTTAGGGGCTTCTAATTTAAAAACGGCACGGTGAAATTTTTTACGTTATCAACTTTTGTTAAGCATGATAAAACGCAACTTTTAACAAAGTTTTAAAAAATTCTCTTGGTAGGGTTCAGAGCCACCTTAGATTTTCGAAATTTAAAGTGGCTCAGAACCCTAGCTACAGAATGTTTTCAACTTTGCCAAAATTTGCGACTTGTTATGCTTATCAAAAGCTGGTAATATAATATGTAATACATAATATAATATATGTCGAACTCTCGTGTAGTTTGCAAATTGTTCTGCGCAGGTTGTAAGGCCTGTCATGTTGGCGAAAAAAACCGACACTTTGCTACACTTGCACGTAAACATTTAGTACTGAGAGACAAGAATTTGCCCGTCTTCCAACACCAGCTAACACTTAAAAGTTCATGACTGTTTTACAATCCTCGATGGAAATCCTCTTTACACGAGCAACTTTATCATGTTAATTTCTTGCTTTCCTCTTAGTTTTGTTTTCACTTCCATTGTATTGATTTCCGCACTCATTTATTTTCACGCCATAATTTAGCAGCTGCTGGTGTAATCGCGGAAACTAACGAAGTTATTTAGTTGAAAGCTAGAGGTACTATAAACGGACGGTCGAATTACTTTTATAGCAGACAGTTATAATCCTATAAAGAATTGAGTTTGGTGATTTATACATTCTCTTTCGTGACATTATTTTCTTGGTACATCACACAGTTGCTAGTAAGCCACTCAAGTCAATAAACCCACGTCAAACCCGTGTTTTTATGACACGAATTTAGCCGATATTTTTGCTGCGCCTAAGATAAGCTCTAATTGAAAAATGCCTAATTTGTTTGAAGAGAATTGTTTTCTTCGACAATGCCAGTCTTTAAGTTTACATACGCTCTGGGGAACGTTTGCTGGAGGGAAAATAATTAAAATTGTCATGTCTGTTTGGGTCTGTTTGCGTTTACATCTTTCAGAGTTACACCTAATTGCAATAACGTTGTCATAGAAAAAAAGCAAAAAGCAAAAAGCCACATAGGAATTAATTAGGGAAATTTAAATTTCCATTGTTCTCAGATACTGTACATGAATGAAAAATGTAATGTAAATGAATGGCGTGAATAAAAAAATGTAGTTTTCATCCATATACAGTATCTAAGAACAATGGAAATTTAAATTTCCCTTATTAATTCCTATTTGGCTTTCTGCTTTTTGCTTTTTTCTGTGACAACGTTATTGCAATTACTATTGTAGGTGTATATGCCCTCCTGTGCTTTGAACTATAACTTGCGATTGCAGTTGTTTCTTCCAGATAAATGCCGTGATGTCTTCTTGCGCGAGAAGTCCGAGAGTGAGGAGATTTAGAGATTGTGTCAATACACTTGCTTGAATACAGGTTAGTATGTACCTCTGAATATTTTAAGGATGATAATATGTTTTTGAACTTAAGTTCATGGACTGATTACGTAATCCATGATAATGTTATTTACAAACAGCAGTCTTTCCTGATTCACAACCTTCATTCAGTATTTAATCATTTTCGGAGGTAAGTATAATACGTTAAATATAATCTACAAAGTAACGTTAAGCCTTTAGAAAAGAAAAGTAAAAAAAAAATAAAAATAAAATAAACATCCTTTTCCCTTTTACGAGAAAATCGTCTACCGACGGACAAATTATATCATGTTGACTTCTTATTGTACACATTATAATTGATTATTCGCGAGAAGATCACGACATTACCTTAAAACCACGACTAGATTTAAACAAAACCACGAATGCTTCGAAAAAGTTAGAATTTACTACGAATCCAATGCCTGTCACAACGTTCATCGAATGAAGCTTGATCCAAACAATGTTTTCAATTCAGTTTCTTGATTTCAATCAATCGGGAATGTACGGTAATGAACTAACCTTGAAAGTCATCAGTTAGAGCGCAGGGAGCAAGATCTTTAAATGAATAGCTGGAAAAATTCACTCAAGCCAGTTAAAACTAAAAGTGGACATTTTTGTTGTCTTCCAAAGCGGCGAAGGACACGTACGCTGTTGAAAGCGAACCAAGGTTTAATTGAAAACATTATAATGATTTTGTTCATTCGCATATGACAATTTAAACACTTCCAAATTAGATGCGAATAGAAAATACTATTTTTATGACGTTTTCGGCCTGTGATGTTTTTAAACCACCGGAGGGCTTCTATTCCCGGACCTCTGCTCGGCTATCATGGACCAATACTTTGATCATTATTAACACATTCATGTGCCTTAAGTGTTGATGTGAACTATCCGAAAACCAAATCTATCTCAATAACAAACCAAATTGGCAGATGCTGTCAACTTGCTATCTTTTCAAACCATTTGATGTACTACTTTCAGTTTGTTTGAAGTATTAAAGCAGTGTTTAACTGTGCTTCTGTGCACGTCTATATGTCGAACAAGTGCTTTTAACCTTGACCAACCTCGACAAAACTCTAAAAACGTACGAGGGTGAAAAATGAGAACTCCTTTGAAAGAAATTTAATTATATGAGATGAAAATTAACGCAAACAATGTCACCCTCAAAGCATGTTATCTTTGATTCAGAGCGTTGGCAAAGATAAAACGTATGCAAATATAGCAAATTGAAAGATGCAAGAGGCAGTCGATGACATTTAACGTGAGAAAATGGTGTATATAGGCAAATGTTATTGATTCCTTGGTAGGGTTTGAAAAATAAGCCGCCCACTGTAATAACCTTCAAATATAAAGTACATGCTCTGTACCGAATAAAGCAATATTTGTAGAAATTGAACTAAAACGTTACCCTGCAGGTTTCAGATATGCAAAACTTAGATCATTAAAACACAGTAAGTGCTGCCATTGAAAGGTAAGGTAAAGCCGTCACGCAAGACATTCATACCCACTCGTTGCGACTTTCGCTATGGTTTTATTCGTATAATATGGTATCTCTTTCGTACAGATTCAAATGTGTGACACTCCTCAGAACAGTCGAATCTGTCAAAACGATTTCTGCAAGCAAATACTGATCCCCTAAGGAAAGTTACCACCTCACCTTGGTTTTGAGCGCGCAGTTCGATGAACCAAGTAATCGACAGCAGTAGGATAGGACAAGATACAGCAATGAGGAGAAATGACTAAACCAATATTACTTTGATAGTATGAAGATGGCAATGTACTGACACTGAACGTTGAGCTGTAGTGATTTGTACCATCAACGACATCGAATAACATCTACTTTGTCGTAAACGTAATAGAAGGTAAATACAAACATGTAAATAGAAACAGTGCAATAAACCATGAAAAGGAAATGGCTATGCTGATGTCACAATGGGCGTTACCTGACTTTATTATATGGCTAGCTCCGCGTGCGAGCGGGAAAGATAAACCAAATCGCGCGATGTGATTGGCTACCCGAGCGAGCAACATATAGCCATCTTGCCTGGTCGGGACTACCCGCTGTATCCGCGAAGAAAAATTTCCCCGAAAGCCATATAATAAATCCTTTATTGACCAAGTTTGTTCGGTCAAGATGGCTGGATATTGGCCTCGTTCTTTTTTTGCGAGTTTATGGTCCTCGACTTCGCAAAAAAAGAACTCGGCCAATATCCAGCCATCGTGACTTACACTTGGTCAATAACCCATATATATAAATTTTCCCCAGTGAAGAGTTGGGGCGAGGTAATAAATATGATGAATGGAGACTACAAAGAATTCAATGTGGCTTTAAAAATCTTATTATTCAGCTCTCACGTTATTACAAGGCCTCTTTATTTCTTAAGGAATCAAGAGCGAAATTTGACAATATTTTTCTTTTTGTAGTAGGGAGAACTAAGACTCGCAGGTGCGTGTTAACCCAGACATTTACTGTCTTGAACGATTTTAGTAGAGAGATCAGGCCTATCCTCAATTAATCTTATCAGGAGGTATGTGATACACGGAACTGACATAACTCGACCTAACGCAAGACATTGTTCGTAACTGAACCTAGCTTTTCCGCGGGGAAAAATTTTAATTCGATCTTCATAAGTAGTTCAGTAGATTTTATTATGACCACAGAAGCAACCTTTTTTAAATCGCCAATCTAAACTGGATGATAAGTAGATTCAATGTTTCTATGTATGTTTAGTTTTTCCTCAGTAACCTTTATAATGACCTCCAATTGTCCAAGTGTTAAAAATTTGGCTTTAGTCACGACACAACATAATCAATGGTCAACGGAATAGGCCTTTCTCCAAAATGGCGGCCGAAAATTCAAATAAGTTAAAATTAGCTAAAATTAAAAACGTATACCAGCACTAGAAAGAACACCTTTACTTTAGTAACTCTGCAAAGTTTCAGTATTTCAGGTGTAATATTAGCTGGGAAATTGTAGGTTGAAAATTTACAGACGTTTGTATAACTGGGGGTATGCTCATTATACCCCCAGTCATTCAAACGTCTGCAATTTTTTCACTTTTAAACTTACATTTTCTTAGCTGATATTACACTTAAAATGCTGAAACTTTCCAGGGTTACTAAAGCAAAGGTGTTCTTTCTAGTGCTGGTATACGTTTGACGTATTTGAATCTTCTGCCGCCATTTTGGAAAAGGGTCTATAAGCATCTTGAGCATTTCCTTCTCTAGTTCTTATAATATAGGCTTCATCTCGAATCTATGTTAACCAATTTGTCGGTTCACAATTTCTCTGGCCAGCTGATATAGTGTTAATAGTGACGTTGTGCCAAGTGAAATGGTATTCGCAACGTAATAAAATAAGTAAATAGATGTTAAATCCGCTAGAATGCCTAAAACTTATCAAATGTTCACAAAATGTATAGGAAATTAGGGAGTTTTTAATCAGTTAACAGTTTTCCAAGGAGAGGAAATTGTCCAGTTCGACCCGAGTTAACAACTAAACCAGCTGCATCATATAGCTTGACAAAACGAACGGTTTTGACCGTTTTTGCTCACTTGAGCTATCATGGCGTCATGACTTAATCTGATTCAACTCACTTGTGCTCTTTTGTCAAGGTTTATACTCAGTTCAACCTATAAACTTGTGAAGGCCCAATAAATTTTATAGCGCCTGTTTCGTAGTTTAAGGCAAAACGCTTTGAGAAGTTTTAGACAGCTTTCAAACGAAACCCTGTTAGCATAGGGTCTTGACATCTTCCATGGCATTGACAGTTCTCAAATCTGTTTTACACTATAAAATACCGCATTTTAAATTGCACATAAATTGCAATGCTTGCTATTTCTCTCAAGACTGAAATGAATAACAAAACCATTGATATGTTAAAAAGCTTTTCTGTTACCAGAGTAATAAAGTTCCTTGAAAGGAATGCGTTGTTCGATGCATCAGTTTTTTTAAGTTTGCGGTATCGGTTGTAGATTAGTTCGCTCCTACTTTAATTCTGAATAGTAACTTGGAAGTTAAGTTCCTTAAGTAGCATTTATTGGTGCAGCTGATAGCAAATTTTAGAAAAAGAATTAAGCTCAAGTGTCGGGGTTTAATATCTCCTGCAAACGCGCCTCCCAACACAGACTGTTTTCGCACGCTAGGACATTTCTACAAATTTTATCTTTTGTAGATCAGTAATTGTAGTCAATATTGCCCTGCGTTGGATAAAAGCAATTTCAGATGGGGTAGAGATAATTTAGATTTTTTGGATTTATTAACTTGACTACCCATATACACCTTTATGTCTTTTATGTCAATGTTTTGATTACAGATTCCCAAACTCATTAGCATTGATGTTGCCAAGAATAGATAGAATCTGATAGAAGTATCAGGATTGCATCTTTTGTAGATGAACATTTTTTTTCCAGTATTACACTACATTGGATAAAAGCAAGTTCAAATGTCGATACTTTAACTATTTACCTACACGCTTGATTACTCCGGATATTTAAACAATAGCCTCCATCTGGCACGAAAATATGCTAGGATATTTGTCCGTGGATATTATCTGTTCCAAATTGTACTCGTAGGAGTACCTATTAAGTTTCCATGGAAACGAAGCGTACGTACAATCATAAGCGGCAAATTTCAACGTCAATGTTATGATCAATAGATACCTCTCAAAACAAGGTATCTGCTGACCAGTATCACGTGACCATATCGCGGGTTCAAGTGCACAGCTCATCGAGGTCACGTGTTTTTTGAAGTTGGCCGCTGACCAAGTGCTGGTTTTCGATTGGATCGCGGGCTCATGTCAGGTTAACTTGTTGAAAACCGGGCAGGCTCGGGCAGGATTGTGCTAACTATTGTGCATTGATTGTGATTGTTCAACCATGTATGATGAAAAGGCGAAGAAGACAGGTGAAATTATTTTCAGTGTTACACAAAACCTAACTTTCGAGTTGCCGCAATTCTTGCGTGATTTTGGTGACTATGCATGTAAATTGAAAAATTACATCATTCTCTCACACTTCGTAATTTTGTTGAATGTACTATAAATAAAAAATCGTACGACCTTCTCGCACAATTCGTGATTAAAAGATACTCGTGATTTTGAAAATTCTCAAATTACACTCGCCTAAAGGCTCGTGCAATTTTGAGAACTTTCAAAATCACTCGTACCTATTAATCACGAATTGTACTCGAGTTCGTGCGATTTCCTATACAAATTATTTTTTCAATTTTGCTTTCTTTTTTGCGAAAAGGAGCAGCTTGACGTTTCCTTTTCTTTTTTACAGCAAACAATTACTGTATAATAGGGAACGATCCCATTCGTGAGGCTTGTAGGAAGAAATATTTAATACTGAATAGAAGTAGAGCTCTGAGCTAATCATTTCACTCGTTGTTCCCTATCAATTAAACGTAAGACAATTTAGAACCCGTCCACGCTCATTCGTTTTCAAACGAAAACGGAGCTGTTTTGCTTCGTTTTCAAAAAGATTTGCGTCCACACTTATCGTTTTCGTATCGTTTTCGCCCGTTCACACTACAACGCCATATCCGTTTTGAAAACGCTTTTATACCCTCAGTGCGCATGCTCAAATGAATTCGATGCATGTGCATTACAATATATCGGTCAATCTCGTTCCCAGAGCCTTGTTCCCCTTGACCAGCGGTCGGAAAACGAGAGCTCTGGGAGCAACCATTTTGAAATAACAAAGGAAATAACCGAATTCTGCCCATCCGGTCTCACGCAGTCTGCATCTACGGCGCATGCCTGAAATGGTTGCTCCCAGAGCTCTCGGGTAGGTACTTGGTGTATTTTTTCTATTGTTTCATTTTTTTAAAAAAAACAATAGAAAACCACTATATGACAGAGACAAACAATAGTTAACCACTATATGAAAAAGACATCACGTATCTTCCAGCTCTCGATTTCCTGCCGCAGGCCAGAAGGATCGTGGGCTCTGGGGACGAGAATGTATATCGGTCCGCGAAATTGGCGCCATTTTGTATACTCACGGTCGAGTGGTCTGGCGCCTGGTCGTGACTGTTTTGATGACGTCACCGTTTTCAGATAGCATCGTTTTCTCCGTCCACACTAGAAAACAGCGTTTTCATAAAGCATCGTTTTCAAATCGCTCCACTCTGGAGAGCGTTTTCGAATGGCTCCGTTTTCGGTGATCGTTTGCGGCGTTGTAGTGTGGACGATAGCCGTATCCGGAGCGAAACAGCTCCGTTTTCGTTTGAAAACGGATTAGTGTGGACGGGGCCTTACTGATTAAAAATTAAAAGGAGGTTTCATGAAAATCGATTTTTCTCGAGGTTTCCCTCAAGGGTTTAATTAGTGCGAAAACTAAAAAATTAAATGGATTAGCGGAAACTTAAGCGTAATCGCAGAAAATAGCCGTTTGCAAGACGTAAAAAAAGTGAATTTAATTTAATGATTTTACTGGGTATTTTTGGCACATTTTGGGCGCTTAAAAGACGAATTCAGCAGGCCCACTGTTTTTGTCCTAAGGGAGAAATTAACACAGCGAGCCAATTACAACTGGAAACCATTCATAAGTTTGTGCTGTTTTCATATTGACTGGCAGCATGTTAAGCGCTGTTTGACTAGAGGTAATGCCATCTGCAAGTGGATTCTTATGATTTTAGGCTTTCTGATATATTTCTGAATTTAAGCATCCGTAACGAAGGAGCATATTCCCCGTTTCATCTGCTTAGTGGAGAAGATTTACAAAACTCGAAGAAGAATCCATGATCAAAATTGAAGACGAGAAAAGTAAGTTGATTATCATCGAGTGAACCTGCTCTGCTCTGGCTATTATGTCAAACTACCAATTCAGTCATTACGCAATTGGTTTTAGTCTATCTGTTCTAAGTGACAAAAGTTTGTTTGTTTTTACTTTTAAACTTTTTAACGTCTGTTTTTAAAAACCTTTAAAAGCGATTGTTTGACAAATAATGTGGTTTTCTAGCACGTTTTTTACACTTTGTTGCCCAGTATCCAATAACCTAGGTTTAAAACTGTTATATCTCCCATTGCGCGAAAGCTGGTGGTCTCCAATGTAAACCTGAGACATTTACTCTTTTTCCTTCGTTTCCATTACTCAATCTAATTTTCTGTAAAGCTCTTTAGTCGCTCAGTATTCCAAACAGCGAGAGCCCGGCTACAACAGTATTAATGAATTTTGGGTTTAACTCTTCTTAACCGGCCAAGGCAACAGCTTCTTTTGTAATGGTAAATGTGCTTGGCTTCAATTCGAAAAAATAGATACCCTCTTAACCGATAACCATGAAAAAATTCGTTCCGCTCCTGTTATGCAGAGGCAATCACATGAAAGAAACACTCACTGCAGAAATGAATTCGTCTTGAAAAATAAGTAATGGTAATGGGACTCAGTTGAGTCCAATTTGGTCTGTTATCATAAGTGCGATAACAAAATCTAAGTCCGATTTCAGTGTTTATCAAGAGTATGATAACAGACCAAATTGGGCGACGCAAAGTCTTATTACTAATTAATCATAAATATCACAATTTCCGAGAAAACAAGAATAGCCAAGTTATGAAAGAAAGGAAAAATTTACATTAAAGAACTGATAAAGGAGACAAACATTCTAAGGCCACGTAACTACAACTTTAAATATGATTGCTCGAATTAAACTATAGCTTTGAATGTGTTGGCTTATTGAACTGTCCGATAACAAACAAAACTGTCCGATAACAACTTGGCAAGTGAATTAGTGAAAAGTAGGAGTTTTTTTAAACCAATCACAATCGAGGAAATCGATATTATTTACTGTAAAAAAAAACATCATTGTGGTCAGATGAGAGGAGCCAAATTTATCGTTAATCTTTAATTTCTGTTACACTGTAAATTAATACGGGCGCGTTCCTAATATTTTTCACTCTTTATGGTATTCATAATCATAAGAGTAACTTTATGAAAGTTTAATAATGATAAGAGTTACTGTACGAAAGCTTTACACTATAAGTGGTATTTATTAGTATTTTCTAATTGCAGTCGCCAGGCTCGTACGATTTTGAAATAATATTTAGATATCATTCAAGAAATAACTTGTGCACACGAAACATAATAATACCTAGTATGGAATTATATGTATAAAAATATTATCCTAAATTAAAATCGCACTTGAATTTATGATAAAAACTTTTGTTCAGCTCATGCAACGACTTTGCAGAGTTACAAAGAGATTTAACTGGGCGTTCTCAATCAAAACTTAGAGAAGGGTTCTGACCATTCCTGTTCCAAATTTCAGGTAAAATTAAACACCAATCTGTCAACTTGAAGAAATTGAAAAAATCACTTTCATCAATTCCTAAGTTTTGAGAACTGTAGTATAACAGTGGAGTGACAAGCGCGACTGTAAGCTATAGAATTTTACTCACCTGAACAACGCAGGCTTGTCAAGCTACAATAGTGCCCCGATTTACTTTGAGTCGCGCCAAAATCATATTTACACCCGTGCATCTCAACCCTATTGCTATAACAAAGTCAGTTGTTTTAGTAACAAGTGTAAAAAATTGTTTCTTACTAGGAGAAACAGAATGAATAATTGAATTGACTTTCATCTCTAATCATCTTCATCACTGGCGAGAAAATGAGCGACTTTTGGAAGGAACAAAATTCAGAGGTAGAGTTTTCCCAGAAGGAAACTCAGCATATCAATAAACAGATCCCAGCAGAATTGTGGCGTGAGTTTGTGGATAACACAACACTGCATGGGATTCGTTATGTCTTCATGAAGCGTCACATTCTCATTCGCCTACTTTGGCTTGTGTTACTGTTGATCTCAGGTGGCTATTATGTTTCCATCGTCTATGGTGCTATCAACAAATACTACGACCGTCCAATTAACACCGTAGTTAGCAGAAAACATTTGAAACAGATGGATTTTCCAGCTGTTACGATCTGCCCTCTCAATATGTTTACTAAAAGCAAAATATTTATGACTGATAATAACCCACTCTTTGCATCCAGCGGCTTAAATATCAGTTCATGCGCTGTGACCTCTAAAGTTCGAGGGAACCTCCCCTGTGGATGGTCTCTGCTTTGCAGTTACGATCTACCTAGGTATCTAGATTCTATTTCTGGTTTGCCAAATTGCACAAGTCAATACAAACAAGTTCTGGTAGATGCAATGAACAAATCATTCCATCGACCCGACCAAGAAGACTTTTTTCGCCACTACAGCCAGAATATAAGTACTCTTGTTGGACCCATGTGTTATTTTGGTTGGGAAGAACTGGATTGTTTCGCAAAAGATTTTGTTCCTTTGGTAACTCCAAGGGGGATGTGTTATACCTTCAACTCAGGAAATGATGGTAAGGGGAAAACAGTGAATAGCGCTGGAGTTTCAACCGGATTGACTGTCATTCTTGATGCACAGACACATGAGTACACTTACGGAAGGTACTCAGAAGGGTTCAAGGTGTTGGTACATGGACAAGGCGAATATATGGATGACTGGGAAGGAATCAATGTGGGACCAGGACAGCACGTTTTGATTGCTCTTTTGCAGAAAAGGGTATGTATATTTTGAGAGGTAGAGATTCTCTTCTCTTTTGGCTCGGTGAGAGACGAGAGGGAACCTTTGCTGGTAACTGCTAAATATTTCTATCGTGCGTTCGCGAACTACGCCAGTGTGTCGCAAGTTGTCATACTTTGTCATGCGAAACGTTTACACACAATCAAATTTTTCGCTTTTATTGTGGGAACTACTAGCCGTTACTTGAATTCTCACTTTTTCACCGTTTATTTGTTAGAGAAATAGCACTGAGAAATTTCTTATACTTTTGCTTTTTTGTTGGAAAGGGCAGCATTATTTTGTGTTTGGCCCTAGCCTTTTAAACAAAGAAAAGCTAATCGCAAGCAAAATGACTGAAACTATTAAACTGCAAGTAAACATTGCATTGGGCGTTCGCCATTCTGCAGAGCTAGATGTAGATAAACAGTGTTTTGGTATAATTAAGAACTTAAGCTCAATACCCAATCTGTGAACCCTCGCATCAGGCTCGTTCGGCAGTGGATAGTTCTTTTAGGCGAATTAACTGGGCAGCAATTCTGAGACTTGCCACAAGTCGACCTCATGAATTTCAGGTTAGAATATGTTATGCAGGGTAGAATATGTTACGCAGCGAAGCGCCCTTTTCAGAAAGTCTATGCAGCAATAGCTTCTGGAACCAGGCAAGCAGCCAAAGCCGGTTTGAATTTGATGCGTACATAACGAACCCAGTGCATGCAGGGCTGCCAATTACAATTTCGTAGCCAGTCATAGGGTAGCAGATGTTGTCAGCAAAGTCATATACATACATACAACATTTGAATCCTATTTTAATGTGTAAGTTATAAAACGATTGTTAAAACAATATTTTGTAATTCATTTGTCCTGGTTGGGGACGGCGACTAATTAAGCGATCAAGAGGTTGCGAGCTGAGGTGTTGATTGCACCATACATGCGACCACTTCCACTGATTCAAATTTTCTTTACAGTGATAATTTTTGTTTTGCCAGCTGATGTTGATAAGTAAAACTAACTTTAAATTTCTAAGTTCAAGAATTTGGAAGAACCATACGATACAAACTGCACAAGAAAATCGGCTGAAACGTTCTCAACATACACACAAGAGGGATGCCTTCATGAATGTAACGCTGAAAACATCGTAAAGGTGTGTGGTTGTCGACCAGCCGGCTACAAAGGTGAGAGATATTTGAGGCTTGAGGTTACTGCAGCAGTTAAAGCCATTTGACACATTTTACTTTCGCATTAGAGGACTCGAGGTACAGTCAATGCTCTAATGGCAACTTCTATTTAAGAGGTACAACAACAACAACAACAACAACAACAACAACAACCTTTATGTCTGCAGGGGAATCATGGTAGCTGTATTCATCACCTTGGACTGGATATTTGCTTTGATGATTTTAACTATCATGATTCCCTCGTGGATTCAAATGAATAGGTTTATACCAACTTCTTTTATTCTGGGTCCCTCGCAATAAATGCACGTATCTTTTTATGTAAATTTAAATCACGTGGAAAACACATTTTTATCATAGGTGATAACCTACACTTGAAATTCCGCCTCCAGGGTCCTGTTAATTAGGATGTCTTTCATCTTGTTTGAAAACCCTTTCCTTTTCTTTTGAAATTGAATGGGAAGAGAGGCGCATACTTACTATCTGGAGCCAACGCAAACATAGTACCCTGAAAACACTGTACGGAATGAAAGACTGTACATATGGCTCTTCACTAATGTAGTTTGACAACAACAACAACAACAACAACAACAACAAAAGGTACATGTGTAGTTGCAAAATTAATGAGAAAAACCTTAATAATTTACAGTTAATAAATAACATAAAAATGCAGTGGAAAATTGAGAATCTAGACTAATGTAGTCAAGTACAACATTGTTAACAAACCTCTTCGTGTGTTATATATTTTTTTCTTTCTTATTTCATTCTATTTTCTTTCCGTGTTTTATTACATGTACATGCTTGTATTATTGTAGAATGATGTTAATTAAAGGAAAGTATTGTAATTTTTTCAGTAACCAGGATTGTAAATATCGTAAGTAATGTAGTTAATGTATGTAATTATCCGTAAGTGTTGTATTGTTAATGCAAGTAAGTAGCACTGTAAGTAGAGTATTATATTTTATTATTATCAAAAACAACAACAACAACAACAACAACACCTTTATTCGCCTTGTACATACATACTATGATATACTAGTTATATGATTTCCTAAAGTAAATATTGTTCGTTTCCATTTGGAGGTGCTTTCGGAATCCCAACGTGCGTAACAGATGAAGAAAGTCGATGCTATCTCCAAGAAACCAGTGAGCAAATACAACCATTTTATTCACCATGTCTCCAAGTGCCCTGAAGTTTATACTATGACGTTATATTCAGTTGAAGTCCGTATCTTTCATACTTGAATTAAGGTTTTGTTTAACAGGAGTCAGCCTATTATTGACCGTAAACGAATTGACACCTTCAGCTGTTTCTCAGGCCCAATGTTATCACTACATGGAAAAAAAACACGAGGGAAAAACCTTTAATCAATGCTAACAAATGGCACAAACAGAAACAGACACAGACACACAATTTGGTCATTTCGTAGAATTTGGCTCACGGTTGTTTCTTCAGGTCTGAAATTACAAGGCAACTGCTTACATTTTTGTCCTTTCTAAGTCCAAAGTTATATACTTATCTGACAACCAGATCTAAATAGGAAGAGTAACCTGAAAATAATCATGGCAACTGTCGCAGGCTCCTTATTAGTTGTCTCAACTTAGTCAAAATACTGTATCACTTGTTTTATGCCAAATGTGTGTATCACTGTGGTAGGACCGTATAGATTGGACACCGGTCTTAAAGGGGCTCAGTCACGTTTGAAAAGCTTAGCAAAACTTTTCAAATTCGTTGTTTGCAATCCGTGTCAATCTTCTCCATCCTTAACCATCCTTGTTCCTTTATGGTTTATAATTATCTCTTTGATGTTTTTCTATCTTTATAAAGTGTTATTTTTAGGTTTCCTTCAATTTAACGGTTATTTTTTCGATGTTCAAAATAACTCAAGATGCCGTGACTGAGCCCCTTTAACAGGTCACTGATTCAAATGTACTTTTGTATCTTTTCATCTAGTATCTTTGGATTTTGAAATCTGTGACTGCCACGTGCCCTGCTTTCAAAGTAAATACCACTCTGAAATATCTTATTCAAAGTTCCCAGATGCTGATACAGCTGACAAATTGATATCAGATGGTTACTACGATGACGTGCAGTACCAAAGGTAGGTATTTTTTTCCTCAATAAGGCATTTTTTTTAAAAAAAATGGTAAGATGAGATAGCTTATTACAGTTACTGATTCTTCGAAGGTTTTTCTACACTTATTTTGTTGTAGAAGTCTATTAGATGTGTCTGTAATACATGGACAGCATCGGTGTTTTGCATTTTTCATAACTGAGGTGCATGTCGTGTATTAAACTTTTGTCTGGCATGCATGATTGATAAAAGTACATATAAAACTACGTAAACTTAAACCAAGCGCAAGCAAAGTAGATTGTAACAAGTGCAATAAATTCATATCTCAGTTCTCTAGCACTGGAAGTAGAGTTCAAACCAGCAAACTCGAACTCTGGCACAAAAGAAACTCTGTCTCGCCAGTGATCTGGTAAAATCTTTCGAAAAGAGTTCAACTCACATCGATTGCTAATATACTCATGCGTTATTATTCTTACTTATCAGGAACAATCTAGTGCTGTTACAAGTGGGATTGAAATCACTGAGTTATGAGATGCAAGAGGAAATACCAGCCTATGATGGCATCTCTTTGTTAGGTGAAACTATTATGTTTTTGCTTACTTTTATCAGCGTGGTATAGAGCAATGGAGATACAACTTAGCTGCAATAGGTCAATGGGAAACTGTGCAAACTTGTCGCCCTAAGATAATCAATAAATAGTCAACCACAACTGATCTAAAAATTGGACTCGGCCCAGTCGGGACTTTGCCGTGATCACTTACTTTAGCCATTTACCATCAATTTTTTGGTTCGTTATTTTTGCAGCTCTTGAAATTCATCCCTCAAAGTTATAATAATACAAATATTCGTTTAAGCTTAGTGAACCTTGTTGCTTAGAATGAATAAGTGATTGTTGACTAGGTGATCTACCATCACTTTGAAATGCATTGTTCTCTTTCGCTTTCTAGGTGAGATCGGAGGAAACATGGGATTATTTCTTGGATGCAGCGTAATAACCATCTGTGAGTTCTTCGACTTTCTGGTCAATTTCCTGGCAAGAAGAAGACGTAACATTACTCATCCGGCTTGATATCAGTCGTCACTTGATTTAAACTGAACCAGCTTGTATGCCCGGGGGGGGGGGGTACTTGATATATTCCTGGGTGGGGAGGTGCGGCCCGGCCCCTCATACCCTGACCCTGTTTAAGACAAATATCGCTGATTTTCGTACCCTGTTTAAGACAGAACTCCGATTTTTGATACCCTGTTTAAGACATAGATTAAAAGTTGCGGTTACAAATTGTGCGGCTTTCTTGTTGTGTAATCAGTGGAAATTAATGTGCCTGGTATCAATGCCAAAGTCAAAGGAAGACAATAATAATTTACAAGAGCTTGTAAAAATTTTGCCATTTATCGTCCAAGAAAAGATATCCCATTTAAGACAAAAATTGATGAATCGATACCCTGATTAAGACAAAAAATGACAAATTCGATACCCTGTTTAAGACAAAAATCCCGAAAAACATACCCTGGCTGGCCGCACGTCCCCATTAAAAGCTCATATAAGGGAGTACCCCCCCCCCCCCCCCCCGGGGCTTGTATGATGTTTGCGGAAGGGAAAAAAACACTGAAAGACTGAAAGAAAGAGAAAAGAAAACGAAAGAACAAAAAACAACGAGTATATAAAAGAAAAGAAAAGAAAAGAAAGATCTTCCTCGTGGTAAAACATCATTAGTACACACACATACACACTCAGTGATCTTGGTGTTTTAAGCCAGATGATTAGTTCGCAATCGCGGGCTTATCAACAACGTTCACCTGG